>FIZT01017058.1:0-14078 GCA_900065295.1 Paracoccus marginatus | reverse complement strand
ACCCAACTCAGGGGGTCTGAAGTCACTTTTTCAAGTCCAGTGATTTTCTAGTGACTAAACTATTTTGGGGTAATGGTGGTTTTTCGTGATAAAAATTTAAATTTGAGGGTTACTTGTGATTTCTTTGAAAAATTTACATTTTTCAACGTTTTTGGTATTTTTTTGTGGGGGGGAGGGGGGCTGAAAATGTCAAAGAAGTCGTGCAAAAAAGTCATACAAAGTCATACATTTAGGTCGACAGATTTTGTTAGGCACCCTGTGTGAGTTCAAGACTGTTGAGGACCTCTTTGATGGTGAAAAAGGTATCTAAGGCTGTTTATAAGTGGATATGGAGTGAAAATACCTATAAGGAATACACTAGTTGTGGCTCATGAGAAAATTTGTTTCAGCTTAATGCTAAAATATCTCGAAATTGCCAAATTTTGGTTTTTTTGAATCAATTTTTAGAACCCCTGAAAATTTAAAAAAATCGGTGAATTTTTTTTACCCTTTGAAAATGCTTTTTTCACAACTTTTTTTTAAAAATTGAATCTTCGATAAAAAAAAAGGGGTGGAACTGACTGTGAGTTAGCGACCTGAATTTTTTCCCCTCATTATTTTGACGTCACTTGGCAATTTTTTCATTCCTCGTCTCCAACTTTACTTTAAAAAAAAGGTCAAAATCAGAACACCCCAATGTGCAGTGGGTTGTTTGAAGGGGGTCAAACTAGAACAGAAAATGGGAGTAACCCTGGGGAAAGGTGGCTACGTTACCGAAATCCGAATCTAATGTTCAAATTACGACAAATTCACTTTTTCTAATTTGAATTGGCGAACTCTGTTTAAAAAAAAGTGAGAGAAAAAAACTTACCAACCCTCTACCCCTTCCCTCTTTCTTTCATTAAAATCACCATCTCATCATCGCACGTTTCGCCATCCTGTGCAAAAGCAGCCGAGCGCAACTGGTTACGAATCCTTGCAATTCACGATCCTCACGACTCTCGATATCCTAATTAACCAGTAACCACCTAATCGGATTTACGCTCTCTTCGTGACCACGTATTTCAAAAAAAAAACAACAACAACAACCAACAGCAAACTGTTGCTTTGAACACAAAAGCTTCGAACTTTCTATAGCGTCACAATAATATGGTCGCTGACGGTGTATACTTGCGAGTAGGGAATGTGCGACGATTAAATGGCGAGCTGAATAGCAGAATCTCGTTTCTCTCACGTTTTATTATATTATCAAACCGCATAACCGCGTAAATCATTAATTCGAGATGGCGAGGATTAATGCACCTCGCGCAAATTGGAGCTACGATCGGGTACGAATACTCGCGTATTCGGATTCTTACCTGTAGAAAGCATTTGGCGACGGCAGACAACTCCTGAGTGCTCGTCGAGCGACGACGTATCCCCTCGTGCTTGTGCATAAAAAACAATACGAGTAATACGACGCAGACTTGAAGCCAATATACCCGTACTACCTCTTTGGAATATACACACCACACACCAGTCAAACACGACTCTAGCCGTTAGCTACCTATTAACACGGTAACCCACAATTTACACTGATAATTACCGACTGCGACTTTGCACAGTACCACCAATCCGCCCAGATAACGATAACGTCACGCATAATATACTGTACAGTAAACTTTCTGTACACATCACAATAATACGATCATATATATATCCAGCACCACCGCACCTTTTCCACGACATATACACAAGAGTGCATTACCCGTCGAGAATTGACGCGCAAAAAAAGCGCACACACATTGATCCATGGCTGGCCAGTGATCCTGTTTTTCCGGGGTCATCGAAACGTGGCATATGCTATGGCAGAGCCGGAGTAATTACTAATTCGACGATCACTGCCGCGCCGATCGCATGCTTGCCTAATTTATTGCTCGTTTCCGAGATCCGTATCGTCCACCTCGCTCGTGGTTTCATGATGCTAAAATTGCGGTAGGTTTTTTCTTCTATCCGCTGGTGAAATAGCTGTTTCTGAGAGGTCGAGTTGTGTTTTTTTTTTTTTTTTGCAAATTTCTCGATAAAAAGAGTTCCGTCAGTATGGAAGCTTTCTCGATCGCATTTAAAACAGCAATATTATCTGCTCCCGTTTTTCGCAGTCAATCTAATGGAATGGGAAATTTGCACGCGATGTCGTATCGTTTTTATTGCATACCCCCATATTACGAGAATAATATTGAAAAAGAAAACCCAATTTGGTAAAGTTTTATTTCTACCTCCGAATGGGTGGATTGGATTTAATCGGCTCGTATTCGTCGTGCATGTGCAATACCCCTTGCCTTCGTAATCGACCCAATCAACGGTATACGATCGTCGGTCGCACGCACAGAAGACGCAATGGCATCTGATTGGTAAAGTTTTAAACGTTTTCCAAGAATGAGCAGTTGAATATAGAGGTACTCTTTGTTTTTTTTTTTTAGATTTTTCGAAAACAGTTTGGAATTTTTTTGTGAATTTTTTAATTTCTTCCTCAAAAAGTTTTATTTAAATTTTTTTAATGATTTTGTTTTCGACTTCGAAAATTTTTTGGTGTTTTTTTTTCAATTTTTCAAAATTATTGTGAGTTTTATTTTATTTATTTTAAATTATTTTCCATTTTTTGATAATTTTGATTTTTTTGGAATTTTTTTATTTTATTCATTGTAAATTCTTTTTCCTTTTTTTAATAATTTTAATTTTTGGAAATTTTTTCGTTTTCATTTTTTTTTATGTTTTTCAATTTTTCCCCAATTTTTTTATTTTTGGGATTTATTCATTTCAAGGGGTGACCACCTGCCACAGTTTTCATTTTTTTTTCAACTTTTAATTTTTTTGTATTTTCAATTTTTGAGGTTCAAATTCCAAAATTTTTCAATTTTCACAAATTACTTGAAAATTAGTTTATTTGCAAAAATGGTTTTGTTGTTGTTTTAATTAGGTACTCATATGACTTCTCTTATCGTGAATTTGAAAAAAAAAAACAAATTCATCTTTCTTATCTTTCAATGTTCATATTTTTCTATCTCATTAAGTGTAGGAAAATATGAGAAGTGTCAAAATGACTAAGCAATTTTTTTCATACCACGTTTATCATAATTACGAAAAATCCCTCGAGCTTGGAAAATGGTGATTATGTAGAAAAATTATAACATTTCAATTTCTTGGTTACGTTTCGTACTCTCTTCGAAGAAACTGATACGATAACACCGATTGCTCTGGCCATTTTGACGCATGAGAGGATGGGAAATGTAATTAACGTCGAGCTAGTGTAACTATAATATTTTTTGTTTATGGTTAGAGTGTGCGTACGTATGTAAATGTAGATAGTACAGTAATAGGTATACATAAGTACATTGCATATGCGTTTAGGAAACGCATATATCGTATTCACTCGGTTGATGTAGCTAACCTGTCATTAAAGGGCGCGTACCGACGTCTACGTAACTACGATTTTAATTCCATTTTTCTTCGGTGTAGAACAGTACATAAGCATGGTCGCCTGTAGCATGCAGTAGCAGTCCAGTCTTTCAGTTCGAACTGACTCATTTGTGTCCTTCGGCTTTCGACTTCTTCGACGTAGTGTAGATGAAGTTTTTTTGATTTTATTTCAATTTTTTTAAATTTACAATTTACCATACCTCGAGCGTGTTACCCGACACTATAAATATAGCGAGGTGAATTGGAGTATGCGTATTTCGAAACCATGCAAGGTATGGTGTTTCATTATCACTTTGAATTACGAAGCGAAGTGACGCGACTGCGGTGGCGAGAACTTCAATTAACATACGCGATTAGTTTTTACATTTCATAGTCGAGCTAATGCGAAATTTCTGCATATGTGCTCAAGGTTTTAGACGATTCATGACGAGGGAGAGGAAATGAGGGTGTCAAGAGACTATTTAAAATTACGCTAAATTGTCCCACGCGCGTAAGTAGACAGAGAATTTGAAAAATTGTTCCATTTCTTTAGGAGGGGAAAGTTTGGACGGCAGGCCAACATGGCGGTGTTGAAAAATAACATATTTCTCGGGTATAAATGAAGAGCAGACATAAAGCAAGATATTATTTCATTCTGATATTTTAGTCACGATCTCACGAACTGTAATTTAATTACTGGCTTTGGAAATGTAACAGCTATAATATTATGAATTTCAACGTTGTAAACATCCCCAATTTGACCGGATATCCGTATGGAAGTCCAGAAGCTGGTACCGGTACACGATCATGGTTGGTCGATTTTTACGAAGGGTACATTCCACCAGAAGGTTTCGTAATTGAATACCTTTACCTACCTACATTGTTACAATTAAAAACGACGCTGAATTTTAGTGACACCCTGTGATGTTGAGTAAATGAAGAAGAAGGTTATCGGATAATCTCGTAAAAAGAAATATTGAATCAATATTTATTTTTTACAGCAGAAAGTGAGAGTGAACGGGAAAATATTTAGTCAAGTATTCGTAAAGTCTGTTCAACGAGATAATTTGATAACGGGTCAAAGAGTATACGACTAAGTTGATAAGCATTTTGCAATGTACGAATATAGGTTTTTTCTTTTATTTGTTCAATCGAAAAATGAATGAGTGAGGGGAGGAAAAAGTAGTGTGCATAGCTATAGCTACGTAAGAAGCTGCTATCAGCCTGGACTATTTTTAGGAGCAACAAGACGTATCTACGTATAGATTGTAGACAGCTCCAAAAAATTGACCATTCTATTTGATTTTTTGAAAAACTCTGTTCAAACGCACCGAAAAATGGCATTTATATAGCATTTTGAGATGTTTTGAGAAGTGATTTCCGGCAACGTAGCACCCTTCCCTTTGAGCTACTCAAAGCAACTCCTTGCTGGGTAGATGATCCGAAGAATGAAATTTGATTCAGAATTTATTGTATTTTGAGGTACATTGAAAAGTGATTTCTGGAAACGTAGCACCCTTCCCCTTGCCTTACTCTATCCATCTGTGATAGATTGAGTCCACTCAAAGCAACCCCTTGCTGGGTAGATGGTCCAAAAAATAAAATTCAATTCAGATTTCAGAATTTATCGCATTTTGAGGTCTATATTGAAAACTGATTCTTGGCAACGTGGCCCCCTTCCCCTTGACTTCCTCTATCCTTCTGTGATAGATTGAGTCCACTCAGAACAACCCCTCGTTGGGTAAATGGTTCGAAAAATGAAATTTAATTCTGAATCTATCGCATTTTGAGGTATATTGAAAACTGATTCTTGGCAACGTGGCCCCCTTCCTCTTGACTTCCTATATCCATTTGTGATAGATTAAGTCCACTCAAAGCAACCCCTTGCTGGGTAGATGATCATGATCCGAAGAATTGCATTGTTTATGACATTTCAGGGTATTTTGAATTTTGAAAACTGATTTTTGGCAACGTAGCCCCCTTCCCCTTGACTTCCTGTATCCATCTGTGATAGTTTGAGCCACTCAGAGCAACTCCTTGCTGGGCAGATGTTCCGAAGAATGAAATTTGATTCAGAATTTATTGTATTTTGAGGTACATTGAAAAGTGATTTCTGGCAATGTAGCACCCTTCCCCTCGACTTGATCTATCCATCTGTGGTAGTTTGATTTCATTCCGAGCTAAATTAAAAAAAAAAAAAAAAACGAAAAAAACTTCCAATATTCTCCTGAATAAGGCCGGGGAAGTGAAAAATCGTCAAAAATGGTCTGATTGGAGTGAAGTGTGCTTAACTTATTTTTGCAAAAATTTTCTCAAAATGATTTTTTATTGAAATTCCAAAATTTTCCTAAACTTTTAATATTTTGTGTACGACTAATGAGGAGCTAGCATGAAGTCAGGTGAGTCAAGAAAGGAACAGAAGTGGTATCGGTGAAGGGAGGGGTGACGAGCTGAATCTGACTTCCCATTAGATACATAGAATACATACTTATTTTTTTGATTTTTTTCAAAATTGTCTTCGAAGTTGATACAACCGTTTTCGTTCAAAAATCTTCGAAATACCGTGCGGTTGCCTGTTATAGGCGTGAGATACATTCCGTCTCGCAAAAAATTCGTAAATTACTCTAATTACGGTTTAATTAAGCTTGTAATTAGAGCTACATTACGTGTGTAACAATTTTTACGGTATTTAATTTTTTCGAGTGTGTTTTCAAAGCGATTAGACTCGCAGGGTGGATTTTCAATTTGAGAGTGGAACGGACGAGTTCCCGGATAATAATGTATCGAAGTCGATTAAAACATATTTCCAAGCCCGAATTTATGGTAGAGCGATTGATGGCGCCGTCGACGCCGGCATTTACGTGTATATCGATTAATTCGGTCGTTAACGAATCAACAAGATGGCCTGTTATGTTCTCTTTTACAAATGGTTCTAATTGACGAGATGAGTTATTCGTTTTAAATTCTCCATTCTTCCAAGTCGAACTGCGTATGCGACTTTGAAGTTGCATTTTTCTAGCTCGTCGCTGCGTTTTTGACGTGTTTACAATTGAAAAATATCTATGGAAGGAATGAATTACGATACGTGTTTATATCGTAAACGTGCTACTGGAGTTTGGTCTTCGTAGAGTGTATAGAAAAATTGGATAAATAGCGTGCCATAAAAGTAGTGGTTATATTAAACATCCTTAATAAAGCTAGCGGGCTTTCAACCGTGACCCACATTGGGTATACTTACGCTTTACAGGTGTACAAGATATTCTCGACGGAGACGTTAGGTATATGCCTAGTTGTATAGAGTTTATTTAGGTAGATATAATTAATTTATCATTTTTTGTATGTTTGTTTCAATTATCTCGTCTGACAGATTTTTTTCTTCTATCTGGTTGCAGAATAATTCGCTTTTGAAGAAGTATTATGCCGGAAGCTCCTAGTATGACGCAGATCGAATCTGAGACAGCGGACAGTGGTAACCGTACCAACGCCAAAAGTCCAGCTAATAGAGGCAAAGTGGTCACCGCCAATGTTGCGCTACTCGATGGAACAACGTTGGACGTCAACTTGCCGGTAAATTCACTATTCGTATTGACGAGTTTAACGCCTTGTTTTCTCAGTATACGAACGTAGTAGGCTGAAAATAACTACCTAATACATGCTTATACGCTCGTGTATTGTGCATTCTTTCGCGAGTAGTGAAAATGTAAGAAGGGATGAGGCGGTGGTACCATTCGTAGGTACGCGGAGGGTAATAAACTCTCGATTGTACGATGAATTGGATGGAATGCCTGTGACAGGTGTTTACCTGGTACATGAAAACTGCGAAAGAGAGACGGAGACATTACAAAGTACAATGCTATTGAATAATACCTTCGTTTTTGTATCAATTCTTCGTGTAATGCGCCGCTCGCCTCGGTTTTTCTTCTTTTCCCCGCGTCAAGATGGGGTATGAATTAAAGTTACAAAAATTGAACTTGATTAATGAACGCGTGAGTTGAGGTGAAGGTTGAAAATGACGAGTGAATGGATTGGGAAAATAATTTGAGTTGGATTTTATTTTTCGTTTAAAAAAATGGGAAATTTGTTTATTAAGATTCCGAAATGTCGAAATTTATTATTAAGTTGTACTGGCTTCCATTTAGCTGGTAGGCTGTCGTATTGAGCCGTGCTTTACTCGTACATCTTCGTATGTACTCGTATAACTTCGTGTTAGGTCGTGCTTTGTTCGTATGTATTCAATTTAAGGTCGTACATCTTCGTGTTTTTTCGTGCAACTTCGTTTCAGGTCGCACTTCGTTCGTACATCTTCGTATTTACTCGAGCCACTTCGTATTGGGTTGTGCTTTGTTCGTACGTATTCGTTTCAGGTTGTACATCGTTCGTACATCTTCGTATTTTCTCGTGCAACTTTGTTTCAGGTCGTACTTCGTTCGTACATCTTCGTATTTACTCGTGCAACTTCGTATTGGGTCGTGCTTTGTTTGTACGTATTCGTTTTAGGTCGTACATCGTTCGTACATCTTCGTATTTTCTCGTGCAACTTCGTTTCAGGACGCACTTCGTTCGTACATCTTCGTATTTACTCGTGCAACTTCGTATTGGGTCGTGCTTTGTTCGTACATATTCGTTTCAGGTCGTACATCGTTCGTACATCCTAGTGGTTTCTCGTGCAACTTCGTATTAGACCGTGCTTTGTTCGTACGTATTCGTTTCAGGTCGACAGGTAGTTTCTGTTTTTATCGTTTGAAAAAATATTTATTTATTTTTATTTTTCAAGAAAATTCTTCAAATATCAAATGACGAGTAGAGCAGAGCGTGCCATTTATTTGAAAATATGCTAAACCAATTCATCATTAGACTGTAATATGGGAATCTTCATATCGCGTGCTCCGTATAGCGAAATAGATTTTTTTATACCCGTATTATCTGCTATCGAGAAAAAAAAGGCTATTCCTTTGGCTCACATCACGCGAAACTCCAGTTCCCTTTAAAATATCTACCATTCGATGCCATTTCGAACAACGTTCATTATTTTTTATGCTTTATCATTTCAGCGCAAAGCCAGAGGCTAATAATTATTCGAAAAAGTTTGCGATTACTTGAACTTACTAGAAAGAGATTATTTCGGTCTGAAATACGAAGACAAATACGATAGAAATAACTGGCTCCAGTTGGACAGAAGAATTTCAAAATGTTTAAAAAGTAAGTACTCGTATCGCTGTACTCAAGTAAAAAACGATCTCATTAATAATGAGAATTTATCCAATGAAAGGTCGAACCTCGAAACTGAGCAAATATTCCCGAAATGCTGATCTCATCAGCCGTGGAATTTATAAAGGTCTTGTCAAATTGTCAATATTTACTCGATGTTCTACGTCATGACTTCTGTTGGCAAAACATTCCGAATTATCGCTTTTTTTACGAAATATGTTGCCAATTTGTATTGTTGATTTTTTAAAAGGTGGAATGTTAAAAATTATTGCTATTTTTTGCAGATGAACCGTGGAGGTTTAATTTTGAAGTGAAATTCTATCCACCTGACCCATCCCAGTTACAAGAAGACATCACTAGGTAAGAATGATAAGTTTTTTCTTCCTCCTATTTCGGTTGTGGCGTGGCAGGGCGTCGTTAACCGAAATATAATAACGTATTTATAGGAATTACCTTCGTATATTATAGGTTGTAACGTTTTTTATTGGGCATACGATAAAAAAAAGAACTTCGTGTACATTATGTGTCTACAAATATAATATAATGTTTAATTTCATCTTTTTCAGATATCAGCTATGTTTACAGATAAGAAACGATATATTATGCGGCAAGTAAGTACCGAGTGCACCGAGCTACGTACGATTTAAACACTATGACATTTTTTTTCCTTCGATAATTATTCGGTCGTCGGAATCGTGAATTTCTAAACAATGATGTAATATGTTTTTCATCTCGATTTGTTGTTACAGGTTACCTTGTTCGTTTGTAACGCACTCATTACTCGGTTCGTATTTAGTTCAGTCCGAACTAGGAGACTATGACGTCGACGAACACGACAGTATAAATTATTTAAAAGAATTTCAATTCGCCCCCGACCAGCAGCCCGATCTTGTGAAGAAAGTTTGGGAACTGCACAAAACTCACAAGTACGTTGATCGATGAAGTGGAGTGGATTGTGAAGGGGCGAAGGAAACTTGGGAATTTTCAATAAAAAAATGCTGCCCTCCCTCCGGATTCATTTTCTTGAAAATTGATTCAATTTGAAAAAAGTTCTTCAAATTCCAGAAAAAAAATCGTTGTCGAGTTGTAAAAATGTAAAATTTTGTCAAAATGTAAAATTCTATGAAAATTGAGAAATCTGAAAATTTTCTAAAAATAGAAAATTCGGTGAAAATGAAAAATCTGAAAATTTTCCAAAAGTAGAAAATTCTGTGGAAATAAAAAATTTTGTAAAAATTGATAATTCTTTAAAAATTAAAAAAATTGTAAAAATGTAAAAATCAAGTTCAGCTTCTTCCCCTTTCGCTCAAAAAAAAAAAATCAATCTTTTATCTTTGAGTATAAAATGCCTTAATTCGTATTTTTTTTTCTTCTGCAGAGGTTTAACTCCCGCCGAAGCAGAACTCTTATACCTGGAGAATGCGAAGAAATTAGCCATGTACGGCGTCGATCTACATCCGGCCAAGGATTCAGACAACGTCGATATTATGCTGGGAGTGTGCGCCAGCGGACTATTAGTTTTCAAAGACAGGTACAAACCACACACGTTTCGGAAATTCGCCCACTTACTTCATTCGACCACGATGCTAATTTTCTTCTCTTCGTTCATTCGCAGATTAAGGATAAACAGATTCGCGTGGCCGAAAATTTTGAAAATATCCTACAAACGACACAGCTTCTTTATTAAAGTTCGACCCGGCGAATTCGAGCAATACGAATCGACCGTAGGGTTCAAACTTTGCAACCACCGAGCAGCCAAAAAGCTATGGAAGACTTGCGTCGAGCATCACACTTTCTTCAGGTTTGAAAATGAAATCCACGTCGTATTTTATCGTCCAGATAGCGAATGTATTTTCAACTGAACGTTTCCTGACGCAGATTGATGTCACCGGAACCGGTTCAAAAGCTCGGTTTCTTCCCGAGACTCGGATCCAGATTCAGGTATTCCGGACGAACGCACTACGAGACGAAAAAAATACCGATCGAGAGACCAGCGCCGAAATTCCGACGTAGCTTGAGCGGTCGTCGACCACCTTCTCATAGTATGGAAGGTTTAGGGGTGACTAGACATTTAGACGAAGATTTCGGCCAGCCGGCTCCGAATAAACGACACACCATGTCTCATCCGGAGGAGATTCCAGAATTGGGAAGTCCGTTCAAGAAACGTAAACCCGAGTCGAAATCTTCGCCGGTTAAAACCAAGTCCAAGACTAAGGTACGTTCGTGGTCGGAATTTTTGGGCTTACTTTTAGTCGAGCAGGACTCCGAAGAAGCCTCGAAAAAGGCGGAACGAGTCCTTTGCATGGTCATGGTCCCGTACGAAATATTAACCCCCCGTTCGTGCGTTGAAATGAGAACATTTTATACTTATGGGGATATCGCATTCTTTAAGCATGTACTTCTGTAATATTAATTTACATCATTTTTTACTAACTCCGGGTGTAGGATACTAGCAGCTCTGGTAGCTCGACTAGCTCGGTCGAAGGCGAATACGACGCTGAAAAGAGTAAAAACGAAGAGAAAGTCAAATCTCCGTCCAAGGTACGTGTACTAGCATGGTAACTGGTCCAGGTATAAAGTATGGTCCTTTCGAATGCGGCGTCTCTTTAGCATGTATTTTATTCGGATCATTTTTTTTTTTCGAATTTCTTCTTTATTACGTTTTCATTTATCGTAAGGACCCTTTTATAACGCTGGTCCTCTGAATTTTTACTTTAGCATTATAGCTGCATGCGACGTTTTTATCTATTTTTTTTCTTTGCCAATTGCCAATGAATGGAAAGGATTACTGGACATTTGTATCCATTAAATTAACATTTGGACTCGAATTGGTGATCGATTAGTGATTTTAGTGATCGATTTGGTCCCAAAATTGACGAATTTTCGAAATTCATTTTTGTAAAAATTGAATAAAAATTAATTTTTTTTCACTCGAATCGTCACTTGTGCTCATTCACCAATTCGAAATTCCGAATTAATTCTAACCAAATACCTAACTGCGCCCTGCCAAGCCCAGTGCAGCTATTTTGTTTCATTAGTTTTGTCCCTTGCTTGATTGTATTTTGCTTTTTTTACGCTCATTCGTAGACGTCAGGAGGCTTATTCAGCAGCTTTATCTCGAAATCGTCGCAAAAGCGTAGCAATAAAGTCAAATCGAAAGAGGAAAAGGAGAACATGAACGAGGCTGAACTAGCAGCCGTAGCAGCGGCGGCCGAAAACAGCCACAAAGACAAATCCAAAAAGAAAGACTCGAAAGGAAGCAAGAAAACGGACAAGAAATCTTCGAAACTGTTCAAACGAGTAATCGGAGGAGGCGGCGGTAAAGGCTCCAAACAAGACACGTCGGCCGAATCAACGGACGTATCTTCTTTACAAACTTCCTCGCCGGATCAGTCCAACTTGGCTAACGATACGGTCATTTCGGACGATAACGAAGGCCTCAACATCACATTCACCCAAACGCCCAAGTTCACCAGGCAATACGACTACATTGAGGAGGCCGGCCAGCTGGATAAAAAGCACAAACCGGTCGGCGGGTTCACGTACGAAGGCAAGAGAATACTCGACCCTCACGACAGAGATAACGCCTCCGGTAATATCTCGCCGGCTAAAAAGAACACCGCTACGGCGTTCAATTACGCGCCCGGCGAAGCTAAGAAAGTGGCCGAGACTGCGGCCGAAAAGCGAAAAGCCCTTCAAGAGAAGAACGTCGACGTGAATAAAGGTGCGGCGGCGCAGCAGCAGGAGAAATCCGGCGGATTATTCAGCTCGACCGGCAGCCTAAGGGATAGACTGAGTTTGCGCAAAGACCCCAAGGACACCGCTCGTAAAGTGCTCGTCGAAGAAGTGGCCGCCGTCGCCGCCGCCAAGAAGGCCTCCAAAGAGAACGCGCCGGCCGTCGCACTGGCCGCCAAAGACGGTTCGAAAAAAGAAGATGCGAAGAAAGTGGCCAGCAAAGAAAGCCTCTTAACCAGCGAACAAATCAGAGAGATATCTAAATCGTTGGATAGATCTACCGGCGAAGACGATACCAGCGTGTTGTTCAAGAGGATAAAGAAATCCGAAGAAGAATCGTCGCTGAACCGTACCTACACGACGACAACCCACCGCACATACACGACCGAAGCCGCATCCAGTCCCGAATCGGTGACCAGCCCGAGTCCCATCTACAGCCAGGTCAAGAAGCCAACACTCGGCACGTTCGGTAAACCGATCAAAGAGACCGAGTTCGGTGTCGATCCTTCGGTGGTGGTCACCACCAGAACGTCGACCGATACTTTCTCGTCGAGCTTTGCCAATACTTCAGCTCTCTCCGGCGTTTCGTCTGTGTTCAGCGAGAAAGATCACGAACGCGAGAGTATCGAAGCGAGCAAAGAGTTCGTCAGCCAAGAAAGACGTAATTCGTCCACGTCGGAGAAATCGACGCCGTTGGGCGCGACTCCGATGATCGTCAAGACCACCACGAAACAGACGATGGTCAAGGATCGAGAAGGCGTTACGCAGAATATCGAAGAAAAAGTCGAAGATTTGTTATCGGGTGCCGTAACCGTGTCTACCCAGGTTAATAAGGTGAGTTGGACGAATCATTTGCAAATTTATCCGAGAGGGGTTCGTTATAAGAGAGGATATTACGATGGTTTGCGAAACACCAATATATTTTGCGTGTACAAATCGAATTAGCACAAGTTGTAAAAATCTGCGCAGCTCGTACGAAGAATAATATTAAAATTACACGAAAATGGGTATTTTTCGAGTTTTGCTAGAGCGTTTGAATTATTTTGAGTTTTTTTTTATTAGTTCGATTTTTATTTCATTTTTTTGAAGCGCTTTTTTTGATGTATTTATATATTATTTTAGAGTATTTTTCAAGAGTAGAAGTAGTCGAATGGTTGGCGTGATAGATTTTTGTTTTTGCTTTGTCACGACGTATTTATAGGCTGAGGGACTAGGCGATAACGGACGATCTCCTTATATCACTGCCACTGCTGTGACAACTCGTACCGCTACGACACACGAAGATTTGGAAACCAATGCGAAAACTAGCCAGGTAAGAGCTTTAGACGAGAAAGCTTTATACGCAGCCTTTGATCAGAATCAGTATGTAGGTAGAAATTTGTAGGCAGTTGGTATTGTATTTTATGATTTCGAAAATTGCTACGATTTTTTTTTTTTTAGTTTTGTATTTCGATAAATTCTTTTGTGTTGAGAAAAATAGATGGTAATTTGAAATTTAAAAAAAAAAAAACAGTTTTTTAATATATTAGGGTGGAGTGAAATAAAAAACATACCTTGGATTTTAATCAAATTCGGCGAGGTAGTTTACTTTGAGTGGGAGACATCCCAAAAAAATTTTGAGCTCCCTAGGTGCAAGGGGAGAGGAGCAAGAGGTCCCCAAAGTGCACCTCCTTTTGAAAAAAACGCTGTTTTTTGTGTTTTTTAGCCAGTCAAAATGGTGT
>FIZT01017037.1:0-24142 GCA_900065295.1 Paracoccus marginatus | reverse complement strand
TCATTCGAATCCAACAATTAATGAAGGATTCGTGAAATGATTCGAATCTTTTTGACGGATTCAACGGATTCGTTTTTTTCATTCAATTTTCGTATTTTGTTTCGTTTTCAATCGTCTCAGAAAAAAAAACGCGGATTCGTTGGATTCGAATCCATAAATTCGCCTATTGATCCAAATCCGATTCGAATCCAAAAAAGTGAATTATTTATTCAAATCCGATTCGAATTCAAAAAAAGTCGTGATTTGTGGATTCGGATTCGAATCCAAATTTTGGTGGATTCGTTTCAACCTTGACCCGAGCAAAGCGATGGGACGGGAAGGCATGGCCCTCCAAACCTAAGGTGGTAACACTGGTGGTTTTGGATCCCCGAGCAGTAATTGGTTGCAACGTTTACGAGCGTCTCTTTCTCACTTTTGTCGGTTGTTGTCGTAGTAGGTACCTGTTCCTATTCGGTTGAATTCGCTCGTCGTAGTCCAATTTGTTCTCATATTCCTTCAATATAACATTTATCTCACGTCAGACTGTGTATTTGCTTAGCTAGCGGCACTTACCCAGACCCTAATAGCGAGAATAAAAAATTTGAGAAAAATTTCAATTCTGAATTGAAGGGTTGTTTTAGAGTAGGCAATTTTTTGTAGTTTTTTTACATATAGTAGAATTGAAATTCGAAAAACCGGAAATACATTATACCCGAGTAAAGCGAGGGCGAAAATTAAAAATTTTTTTTTGAAAAAATTGCAATTTTGGCTGTAAAAAGATGTATTAACGGTATTTTTTCCATAAATTTTCGTCATGTGGCAAAAACTTCTACATTTCACAAGAAAATTCCCCACGTCACCAAAAAATTCCGCATATGTCACATTGGTGACATACGTGACACGAAACTCTCCGCCAGTGGTTTTAGGATTTTAAAAAATTGCAAAAAAAAAGCGAACAAACGCCTCGTTTTTCAAGTAAAAAATTTTTCGTCTGATTTTCGCAGGTGACATGGGGCAGAAGGGGGGTTTGGACGTGAGGAATTCAATCCTGGTATCAATTTTTCTCTAGAGCACATACTTGGCCATGTATTGGTAGATTTTGGACTTTTTTGGCCAAAAAAAAATCAAATTACGAAGAAAATGGTAAAAACACAATTTATTTTATCCTTCAAATTTTTTTTTGTCAAAATTTGAATCACATTGAAACTAATAAGGTAATTTGAAAATCGAAATCGTGAGAAATTAACGAATTTTCCAGCAAAAATTTAGCAGAGGTAGGTATTTGATCTTACCATACCACAACCTTTGATTTTGAAGAAAATTAAACTCAAAAGCGACAAAAAATCGAGCTTGAAAAAAATTTAAAAATTCAAATTATTCAGAAAAATTACATTCACGGAAAAAAATTTGAAAAATTGAAAAAAAAATCATAAATCGATATATCTACAAATGAAAAAAAATCATCATACCGTAATCTTTACCGGAAGGGGCGGCCTTCGCAGAGACCACCAAAAAACCCGCAATAAATACGAAAAAACACATCCTCGCGATACGTTTGCAATACGGTACACCGAACCAGCCTAGATGACCACCACTTCGGGCGTAAATGATTTGGAAACGGCGATTTAAGCTGGATTTTATGTCGACTATACGAATTGAATTTCCTGCTTTTATTACTAAAATTCCAGTTTGCAGGCTGGCGCCTACTCTCCTGCACTGCGGCGTAGTATTTTGGAAAAATTCCAATTCTAATATTTACACAGACGTAGGAATTCGCATAGGATACAACAATAATATACGCAGATCTGGTCTTGGTAAAGGGCAATGGACGACCTTGGGTAAGTGGTAATCTCATATGGTGGATGTAAGGCGACTTCGGGCGAAATGCGACAGATGAAAATATCTATACCTATATAAATAGGTATATGCGAATACCATGCAAATGAATCACCGAATGTTTATCTTTTTGCAGGTTCAAGGACTTTTGGATTGCATCGGAGACGCGGAGAGGAGGAAAATGAGAAGGAAGGTGCAACAGGCGTTGGCATGGCATGGCAGTGACGACTGGCCGTATACTTACAGGTGCAGCAGACCCCAAAACCGAGGGCGCATTGACCTTGCGAGATGCCGTTTTGGATTCTGCATTCGTAGGTGTTCAGGCAGATCCCTGCAGAAGAGAAGAAGCGTCAGTGGATTTGAAAATTAGATGTAGGTGTTTAATTTAAGTGATAAGTAAATTGAAAAATTTAATAAAATTGAGAAATTATTTACTTCTTTTTTTTGGGCTAAATAATCTGATAAAAAATTTTTCCAAGTTAATTTCCGTTGATAAAGTATTAGGTAAAAAAAAGAAAAAATGCTGAGAAAATTTTTCAAAAAAATCAAAGAGAATTTTTCAATTTTTTTTTTCTTTTTAGAGAATTTTTAGCCAAACTGAAAATGTTTTGTTCCCCGCCCCTCAAAACCTAACAAATTTATATAGTACTCTCCATGACCCCCCCCCCCCCCACCCCCCAAAAAATCACAAATTCCTGGCTTTTTTTTCTTATAAATTTTACAAAATTTTTGATAACATTTTTCCATGCTCTTTTTCCCACCCCTTCAAAAGTTGCCGAATTCACGAAAAAATTTACGTAAGATTTACCTACAAAAATTTACAAATTTTCAGAACTTCATATTCTAAAATTAAAGAAAATTTTCAACAATTTTTTTTGCCATACCTCCTCTTTTCCTTTCCACTAGAATTGCAATTTAAAAAACTTTTAAAAAATTTACTTTTCAGAAAAATTTTCGAGAATATCCCCCCCCCCCTCCCCCAAATCAAAGATACAAAAAACTTTCCAAAAAATTCATTTTAAAAAATTTACAAATTTTCATTTTTTTTCAAATTTGAAAAAATAATTTCCTCCTAAAACTCGGCAAAAATTTTTCGAAAGGATTTCCAAAAATATTTTTCTAATAACCTCTCTTTACCTTTCGTCAAATTTTTCCCACAAAATTCTAAAAAAATGAACCGTTTTCCAAAATTCTTCAATTTTGGAGAATTTTCAAAAAAACATTCAGAAAACTTTTCAGGAAGATTTTTGAGAATATTTTGTCTCACCTACCTCCTTTCCCTTCCCCATCGAATTCGCGTAAAATTTTTTTTAAAAATTTGAAAAAAAATTCACCCACTCCCAAAAATTTTCCCAATTCGAAAGATTTTTCACTTTTGTAATTTTTCACAAATGTACCTACCAAACGGTCTGAGGAAAATTTCCCAAATTTTCAGACAACTTTGCACTTTAGAATTCATAGAAATTCATAAGGAAATTTCACAATTTTTCAGAAAAAAATTTACAAAAATTTTCGTTGAAATTTTGAAGAATATTTTTTGAAATTCCTAAAAAAATTCACTAAATTCTCGAGGAAGACTGGGTAATAATTCCAGGAAACAGGAACCTTTTCAGAACCCTTCCCCTGCCCTCTCCCTCTTCCACCCATTACCACCTCCGCAATCAAAGGAAAATTTCACGAAGTCCCAAAACAGTTTCAACACTTTCAGCAAAATTTCCAAGATTTTTTTTTACTTTCCATTCCTATTTTTTTTTTTTTTTTTTAAGAATTTGTTGGAAATTTGAAAATAATCTCAAAAAATTTCACATGACCAGTTCAGAAGAATGTAGAAAGTTCTAGTGAAATCCTGTAACGATATTTTGATTTTTTGGTCGAAAAATTTTCTAAGATTTTTTTTAGTGAGGAGGGGAGCATAAAAGCACAATTTATTATTGAAAAGAATGGACTCGAAGAAACCTGAGATAAATGAAAGCTATTAATTTGCCTTACCTCGTCTACGTCCATCATTTGCTACACATTCTTCGGTAACTGGGACTGGGAAGAAATTCAGAACTGTAAAAAGAAAATTGAAAAAACGTGCATTTAAAAAAAGAAAAATCCGTAAAATTACCAGCATCATTCCAGCAACCAAATCCCTAATATATTTTCAATTCACTCACTCTATACCTTCAAAAGTATCGCAGAGAAAATCTATTCGAAATATTTTTTTGAAAAAAATCCTTCATAAATCAAAATTCGTATCGATTCATAAAAATCACAAAATTTACAATTATATCAATTCTAGCCACTGAAAACAGAAAAAAATTATAACCAACCGTATGTATCCAATTCCAATTCTGGTATTATCTCAGACATCCGTAAAAACATGGCAATTGGCAAAATTGGCCATACACGTTGGTAGGAGGCAGCCTAAAGTAAACGTACATCTAAGTACATATAAAACAGCATAAAATATACTAACCACGAGGTGAATGATCCGCCGGTGTAGACTTATTATTGAAGAAATATTCGCCGGAGAAGAAATCATTCCAAGTGGAAAGCAGAGGCCATGCGACGGTGAATGGTAGGAAGACGTGTACCAAACAAATGCAACTCCACGTTGGTCTAGTCCAACACAACAATTCTCGCTTCATTACTTTATTTTTGAACGGATCGCGGGCCGGCACAACGCGGTCACGAATGAATACTGCGTGTACGTTTGACCGACTAATAGTTTCCTCTTTTTCACTCTCGACTCCCTCCTTTCGTGGTCGTGGTTCGAAAGCTCAATGCAGTCGAGATGGGCAGTAATTAAACATCTAGGTACGTAAGTTCATTAACGCGAGAACCATACGTCGTCGGGTGCTTTGGTATTATTATAATGTATAAAAATCCGACTGCGATTGCGGCTGCTGCGGCTAAGTTTTGGCTCGCTGGAGAAGTATACTTATTCTAGGCCATTCACAGATCGACGACCGGTTCCGGGTAATTATTCTGGGTATATACTAGCTTATCTCGAGGAGGTGATTAGTACTTGGCGTGGCGCAAAGCCCATGCTTCGTGTGTCAAGTCAATAATAAATTGGTGCAATTTGCCAAGTTATAACCAGGTGCACAGCTGCATATCATGCACGGTTAATAAGGTACATCGGAGGCTCTATTGTATTATTCGTTCGTAGGCAATTTTTCACGAATAAAGCGTAAGTATTTTGGTAGGCAGAAACGGCAAATTACCTCCGAGTTATCGAAAAACCTGTAATTTGAGACCTATGATTATCGAAAGTTCATTCTCCACAGGCAAATACAAAATAAAACCAAGCCCAAGATAAACACTCATCAATCAAAAGAATAAACAATACATATAAACATCAATTTGTACCATATTAATATAAAATATTCAACGAATTGAAAAAACGCATCAATATTTTATTTGAAATGTTTACCTTAACTACCATTTATGACATTAGTCATTCGCATCGTGAAATTGGCTCAACCATACTGAAACGATAGTATAGGTACGTAAGTCACCCTTTTTCATTATTAAATACCCAAGTACCTAGCTATACCTATGTACGTAAAGAATCAAAGGTCGAAGTACCATGCTTGAATCGAGACAGAAACAAGAGGTTGAAAAGAGCTGCGAAAGGATAAGATAATTATCATCGTAGACACGAAGCTGGCGATATCGTGTTAATTAGGTAACATAATCTAAATATTGAAGGCAGAGTTGTTTGATGAAAAGCATGTAAATTAGGTGGCCCATCACGGTACCTGCTTCAGGAGAATCAAACAGAGGTACGCGTGACGCTACCTATTGGATTATATGCCAATTCGACAAAAGATGAACCAAAAGGCGAAAAGTTTTGAACTAAAAGATTTTTTGTGCGTATTACTGATTTTAGAAATGAGAGAAAATATTTTATTTTTACATTTGGTTTTTTTTTTTTTGTTTTGACGAAAAGCACAATTTTTCAAAAACTCGTTTTGATAAAAAAATGTGACTTCGTTAATTTTTTCCCCCAATTCTGACAAAATCAAAATATTTTTTTTTTATTACAATTATTTCAATTTTGTCAGGAAACTGCATTTTTACGTTCCGACCCATAAATCACTTGATAAAATTTTTTGACAATTAGTGACATTTTTCAAATTTTGAAGAGTGACTTTCAAGTTTCAATTTTGACTTTTTTTCAAGTTTGACAAAAACATTTAAATTGTTAGAAAAAATTATCAATTTCAATTTTATCAAAACATTACAGCAGTCGTGAAGAAGTCGTCTTGGCAAGAATTCGAATTGGACACACTGCTTACTCCCATTCTCCTCTGTTCACCGATAAATCTCTCAAAAAATGTCCAAAATGCGATTCTACGATTACATTCAATCACATTTTAAATAACTGTGTTCAATATACAGAACCAAGAAACAGAATACTTGAAGTGAGATTCGAGTAGGTACGCTGAAGTGTATACAGATAACGAAGAAACATGCTAAAAAATTTTCGAGTTCCTAAAAGAAATCCAAATCTACGATTTAATTTAATTCAACTACCTACACTTAACTCGTATATTACATTTTGTTCTACCTAATCAACTCTTTACATATTACTTTTTGTTATATTTATCTATTGTTATCAATTATTAATCCCTTATATATGGTATTCTTGTAATTAAGAGGACGCTAAAGGCCATGCCGCCGGGCGTCATTAAATAAATCTTTATTCATCATCATCAACAAAAAATTTTTTGATAATAGATGATATTTTTTGAATTTTGAAAGAAGTGACTCTTTCAATTTTGACTTTTTCTTAATTTCGACACCATTTTTTTTATAATTCTGTGAAAAATTGAAATATTTCAATTTTGTCGAAACAACGTAATATTATTTCAATTTTGACGAGAATAAATCACTTTTTCAAAATATTGGTAGAAAGCAACATTTTTCCACTTTTGAAAAAAAGTGACTCTAATTTTTGAGAAAGGCGACTTTTTTATTTTTGAAAAAAGTATGACTGTGATTTCTTCATTTTTGAAAGAATAAGTGACTTATTTTCGAAGAGAGCGAATTTTTTATTGTTGAAAAGTGACTTTTTCATTTTTGAAAGTGACCAATTTTTTGTAAGTGACTCATCTGTGAAGTAAGTGGCTTTTGTTTTTGAAGAAATGACTTATTTTGAAAAAATGACTTTCTGTCTTTGAAAAACGTAACTTATTTTTGAAGAGAATGACTTTTTTGAAAAATGACTCATTTTCGATGAAGGGTGACTTTTTTATTTTTAAAAAGTGACTGATTTGTGGAAGAAGTACTTTTCTATTTTTGAAAAAAGTGACTTTCAATTTTTGAAAAAAGTAACTTTTGACTTCGACTTTTTTCATTTCAACTTTTTTTTTTTTTTTTGAATTTTAAGAAAAATTCGATCATTCAAATCTTGTCAAAAATAACATCCATTAATTTATTTTAAAAAATGATATTTTTGTTTTAACTAGAAATAACTTTTCCAATTTCGATATAAGTGACCAAAAAATAACATTTTTAAAACCATGACAAGAATAAAATATTTATCAATTTCAACAAAAATACTAAAAAATACATAACTGTTCAAAACTTTGTCAACAATAATGATTTCTTTCAATTTTGACAAAAAGTTTTGAAATTTTCAACAAGAAATGAATTTTTCATTTTCGATAAAGATAACGATTTACATGTTGGAGACAAAAAATTATTGACCAAGAATTAAATTTTTAAAATTTTGGTAAAAAATGATCCAACTTCGATTTTGCTTTTCGAAGCGTTTTTCAAAAAGTTGAAAAATTACTCAGAAATGCTGAATTGTGAAAAATTTTTTTAAAAATCGAGTAAGGTCATTTTGAGCGTGAAATTCGAATTATACAACCTAAAAATAGTTGGAAAACGTATTGTTTCTAGGTTTCTTGGGGAATCTATTCAAAATGTTGTTTCAGTCTAAAAGTCTGAATCTAAAATGCATGCGAACAACCACCAAGTGTTTGGATGATCCTCTTCAACAAATGAGCCTCTTACCACTTGACCAGTTAGTGTTTTCATTCTTCATCTTCAAAAAGTATTTTTATTTTTTTTTCTGATGATTCTTGGATTGGATTTCAATTGCAAGATATTTTTTCACTTTTAAGACCTAGTTTTTTCTTACCGTTGTTAACTTTTATTTCACCTCCTCTGTCAATCGGGATCAATCATACTGATCATACTCGTCGATAAAAAAAAAGAAAATGAACAAATAAATAAACAACCACACACTACGAATAAATTTTTAATAATAAAACACTAACATTACGAAACATATTGTAATAAAATTTTACTAATCCGAAGAATAAATATGTAATCATAAAAACAAGTGACAAAATTGTCAAAATAAAATTGTAAAAAAAAAAAAAAAAAAAAAGAGGAGAAGAGAAAAAAATGAACCGAAATAAATGCCATATCTAAGTAATCTTTAATACTTTTCAAACACCATCGAAAAAATAATAATTGTCGTACTATATTATCCTGTTCTGGCCAAATGAGGTATTACGTATACAATTTGCAAAAAAAAATCTAACCTTACATGATACAAAAAAAAAAAAGAAAAAAGGAAGCGTAATTCAAATAGAAAGTTTCATGCGTGTACATCCGGATCCGGAAAAAAGAAAGAAAGAAAAAAGTAATAATAAAAAATACGTAAAAGCCCAACCCGTAAACTTTTTTGATCCAATAAATACTACAAGCGCCTGTCTCTTTCACAACACAATCTTTCTAAGTGAATGTAAAAATACTTTGTACAAAGGGAAGAAGAGATTTAAGTACAAAATTCAGGGAAACAAAAAGAAAAACAAAAATAATGCTTAAAACTAAAAAAAAAAACAATACCTTAACACTACTATCTTCAAAGATCAAACACAATGAAAAAATAATTAGAATTTTAAACATCACATTAGAAAAAAAAAGTACTACTCTACAAGATGCTGTCTTCTTTGAACTTGTATTTATGTATACTGCGTGTAGACTGTAGATATCATCTGTTTACGTATTTTTTTTCGTTTCGCTCGAGGTGTTGTTTTTTAGATTTTTTTAATTTTATTTTTATAAAGCTGTCACAGAGGTTGTACTTCTTTTCTTAAACCTATAAAAATCACAATGTTCATTTTAGTTTTATGAATTCGCTCGTGTCAATGGAAATTTAAATGTTGCCGAATGACCATATACTCGAATGAATGCATAATATTTATGACATGTACCGAAATTCATGAGCGAGGGAAGGATGATCACTATGAATATATTTTTTTTTTTTTCGGTTGAAATCGTACCTCTAAATTCTGAATTAATTATGCCGATGTTTTTGGACGTGAATTTTCTATCAATTTTTTCCCCTTTGATTCGTCAAAAAATATTTCAATATTTTCAATTTAAATTTTTTCACTGATTTTTTTGAAAAAAATTCGCTTATTTTTCCACCTTTTATAATTTTCATTTTTTTTCAATTCTGAGCTAAAAAAAATTATATGGAAAAGTCATGTTTTGAAAATTTCAAAAATTAAATTTTTTAATTGGTCAAAAATTTTAATCTCTTTCCCATTTTTACAATCAAAGCATTTTATAATGGGAAAAAATTGAAAAATAATTCAAAATGAAAAAAATTGTGAAAAACACGTACAATAAGATTTTTTTGTTTTCTTCTTTTTTTTATAAAATTTTCTCTCCATTTAATCCAGAAAAATTGAATTTTCTCCCCCAAAAATATGAATTTTAATTTAATAACGAAAATGATTGAAAAACAATGTTTTTTCAAAATCAGCAATTTTGTATGAAGTTGTATTTCAAATTTGAAAATTTCCAACTGAAATAAACCAAAAAATTACAGGCAAGAAACCTCGATTGAAAAAATTAAAAAAAAAAATTCAACAAAAAAATCGCTCAAAAAAGCAGGAAAAAATTCAGAATTCCTCCCCCCCCCCAAATTCACTCATGAAAAAACTCAAATCTAGGCTCACTGTTGCCAACCCACGCTGAAAAAATAACCGACACCAGAATTAAACTCTCCAAGTCTCCACGGACCCCTGCACCTCGTTACAATTGAACACCAGACAAATCTTAAGCAGCGAAAAAAATTTCCCACACTTGCCTCAACCCTAGCCCCGTCCACTCCACAGATCAGATTCCTTCCTCTTCACGATACCTATACCATTCACAGGCTAACCCGAACCTCCCTGGAAGACAGATTCGCGCATCTCTCAATTGGCGAACTTCTCGGTAAGGAATTTTGACTGTAGGTCACTAGCACATGCAAGGCTACATCGGCTTCGTGCTCTGCGCTGCCAAACGATCGGGGTGGGGGATCTCGCCTCTACGCAACTGGGAGTGCCTTATAATGTATACCTAATCTTCCTACCTATCCAGTGGTGATCAGAGAGAATCGAGGGCTTTATGCAATTCATAAAAGTTCACGGTCACTCTTTTTAAAATATCCTATCTACATCGCTATGGCATGGCGCGTCTTTTCAAACGAGTTTTTTTTTTCTTTTTTCAATTCAATAGAAAAAAAATAATCAAGAATTCGACCGTAGTAGTATAGTATACCTACGTGTAGCCGGCATTCTATCTCTACAACAACGTAGCCGAAATAATACACTCTGTGTAGCGTGTAACAACGTCACACAATGTGTAGCGTCAAACTATATGTATACCTACAAGTACTAAGTAGTCGTACAGTGCCTATATAAATTATTGTGCTGGGGCTTATTACTGCGTGTGTGTATGATGTATGATACTACATATATCGAATACAACAACAACGACAACAACAATAACAATGTCTCCTCGTATTCATATCACTAGGTAGCAGGTAATAGGTATATTCGGTATATAATGAGAAAAATCATCAGCTACGTTAGGCTATACATAGGTTTAGGTACGTTGAATAGCGGGCATTCGATTCAAGGCGACATGATACCATAGCGTATAGCGAATTCTGACAGTATACGTACTAAATAATGTAGGCATACGTATGTAAATTCTATTCGAACTAAATTAAGATCGTACTTGAAGTAGCATATTTGCGAAATTCGAATTCGTAAATTTGAAATGTCTTTTGTCGTAGAATTTTAACAGTGCCGGACTATACGGGTGTTTATCTTTCAGATGAATGTAGTGGGTTTCCGGTTCATTGGTCGTGTGTCCGCATTCTTCGCAAACGTACATCTGCAATGTAAAAACGACAAAGTTACGTTAGATAAATTCAAATTATTTGCAACTAGTTATGCTACACAGTATCTATCTGATATTCTAAGTGGTATTTATCAATTGTATTTAACGAATACTGTCATCATTAAAAATTCAATTTCCAGCATCGAAAAGACCGTACAATCGTACAATTCAGCTTCACATAGCTTATTCTCCCCCCTCCCCCAATGTATAAAAAAATTTTCTTCCAATAGTAAAATTGATGGTATTTGTTTTTTGATACAAAAAATTATAAAAATAAGGAAGAATCGAACAATCGATCTTTCTTTATATCGATCTAATGACCATTGACCAAGCATGTAATGATCAGTCAAAATTTTCGATGAAATAAAAAATAAATTTTTTATAAATTCAGAAAATTGCAGATTTTTTTCGAAACAGAAAAGATCAAATATCAGGCAAGAAATCAATCATGATTTTTTTTTAGGCAAATAACCAACTAATCAATTGATTGATTGACTGATGTACCAATCTAAATTTCATATTTTATTCTGAAAAAAAAAAAATTACTATAGATTTTTTCATACAGAAATCTTTTAAAACGTTTTGAAAAATCAAACATTTTTATGAATTATGTGATTGATCGATCGATCAAACTTCACCTTTAATTTCGAAAAAAATTAACCTGATTTTCCTATTGTGAAGATTTGGGAACATTTTTTAAAAAAATCAATATCATCATTTTCATCAATCAACCATTCGATAAATTAATTGATCAATAGATGAAATCGGCGATTTATTGAAAAGTGAGCAATTTTGAAAACTTTGAATTTGATTTATCGAATGTGAAAAATAATGAAAAAACATTTTCAACTAACGAATAATCGATCGATCGATCAATCAATCGTAAATAAAACGAGTGAAATACTAACGATTACGTTAAAAAAAGTCAACTTCAAGTACAGTTGTGGACTTGGAGAGAGAAATCACTATTTTTCAAATTAATTGAAAAAAAAATGAAAAATGGAATGAAAACACTAGAAAAATCAATCATGATTTTACCTAATAATCATAGGCGGAGATGGGGGGAGGGGGTGAAATTTTGCGTTAGCCCCCTCAAATCATTTCCGAATATGAAGTAAAAGCGTTTTACTACAAAATAAGCAAAAAATACGCCTTTTTCAGGCCAAAGTTGCACTTTTTTCAAAAATTTTCGCCCTCGCTTCGCTTGGGCCATATTCTACTCCATACTTTTAGGATTTAGTTGATGTAAAAATGTTCAAATGAGGCTTCAGCCCCCCCCCCCCACAAAAAATTACGGTCTATCTCCGCCTATGCTAATAATTAATCAATCGATCAGTTTAAATTTTATCTGCAGCTAGAAAAAATTATTTTTTTAAAAAATTCAAAGAATCCATTGATGAGTTGATTAATAATCCGCAAAATTAGGTTTATTCATTTAAGTACTTGATCAAAAAAAAATAGAGATCGTTCTCTTGAAAGAGTTAAGGAAATAAATTGATTTGAACTAATAAAAAATTAGCGTAAATTGATCACAAAAAATAAATAAATAAAAACGAAGGTGAAACGAGGGATAACAAAATCTTTTTTCCCGAAAATCGTGATGCAGATTTTTGAATCAGAAATGTATTATTTTATGATTTTCTGGAAGTTTTAAAATAGACTGGCCCAAATGAAACCGAACTCATTTTTTTACAGAATTAATCAAGAGATATGACGCATATTATTTCAAATAATAAAACCCATCGTAATAATAAATGATCACCTATGTACTTAGGCACGTACCAATTGTAAAAAAAATTAAAAATAAAAAAAAGTTTCCCTCACCTTTGTTCTTCTTTCCTTATACGCGTATTGATGCTGGACACCGTGTACTTTCAAACAATGAGATTCTAAGGAGCATCGCTGCGTGAATGATTTCTCGCATAAATTACACTTATAAGGACGTACACCTGTAAAATTCGCAATCCGCATTAGACAAAAAAATAAATACCATTTCGATGGAAATCAAAGTCTCCAAACAATAAAATACGAGAACCCACCAGTATGCGTACGAGTGTGCCTTTTCAGATCAAAAGTATCGTTGAAACCTTTACCGCAGAACGTGCATAGATAACGTTTTATATCACTGTGACATTTCATATGTCGATTAAGTAGTCGCTGCAGGTTGAAGCTTTTCGAGCATATTCTACACGAATAGCGTGATTTCCCATTGCTGACTGGCTCTTGTTCAGGAACTCTTTCGACGGTTTCCGGTTTCACAATCAAAGGTACCGTATCTTGGGCGGCTAGAGGATTTTTAATACCGTGACCACCGTTGACAAATTCGATCGCCATGTCTCCCGGAATACCAAGCTGCAAAAAAGTCACAACATCGTTTTAATACCTAGCCAAAATACCTAACTAAATTTCCGCGGTACAAAATGAGTCACACAAGACCTCGCTCGAGAGCTTAATTTTCAGCTACCAGGCAAACGACCCTTTTTCTCGTCCCCGCGCGCCTCTATCTGCTTTTTACAGTTATTTACCGCTTAGAACCTATTTTTACACGGTTTTCCGTTCTCGAAACCAGTTTACGTTGCGCCTAAACGTACACGACTACGTAACCGAGCTTTTAAAAAGCTCTTATAAAAATTCACAAACAGTTATCTCGACGCTGGTTGTTGTTTGCTGCAAAATTACCCACACGTCCGACGACGACGACGTCGTCGTGATTGCAGCCAAAGAAACAGAGAGAGAACGCAAAAAATACACAAACCAGTACCTACGACGACGACGGCGTATAAATAATCTCACCTTGAAACGCCCTCGACAGCGCGAGTATTGCTACATTTACGATGAATTTTTTTTCTGCAAGCTATGCCCGCGCCCGTTACGCACACGTGGCAGGACCACCGTACCATCTACGTCTACAATCGCACTGGGTGCAATTTTTCTACTACCGCCAGAGCCACGTAGTCGCCATCTTGGCTCGCCACACAGATCAGAAAGATCGTGTCAAAGTACTCGTTAGCTCATGTAGCTTTAAGCACACAATACACGTTCGCGTATAGTCGAGGTGCCGAGATACCAATTGCCTTCTCCAAAAAAAGAAAACGCTTAATAGTATTCTCTTTGTGTATCTGTTTGGCACCTCCGACTCCGGCTCCGACTACGTCTGTGCGAGTCTCTTTGTATACTCGGTAGAAATACAACGGCGACAGCCCGAGCCTATACGTATATTTTTCAACCTACCAATGCGCAATCTGGCAGCTTGATTAATTTGCGACTCGCGCATATGGTCGACGTATAGACCGAATCAACGCTGACGTCTGTCAGACGCCTGTTTCGCTCATCGCTCTGTACAAAAACCTGAGCGAAATTTTTTTCGCAAACTCATGCGTAAATTTTAACGTTGGCAATTACGCCTCATCATGAAGAATTCCTCTTTACGTCCAACTTAACCTAAGGTGAGGGCATAGGCAGGCGTGAAGAAGGCGAGCGAAGAGGTTTTTGAACGATGTGGTTGCACGATTGAGTACGTTCGTACGAGAATCTGGTTTTATGGTCGCGAATACGTGGGATGAATTATAGAGTATCCAAATGTGAAATTTTTCGAGTAGGTTTGAGCCTACGGAATCGTAAACCTATAGACGAGCACAAAATCGATTCGAATCGGATCGAATTTCGAAGCGAGGTGTTTTTGTTTTCATTCTCGGTTATTTTTTTCACTGCGAGGTGTACCTACATATCAATTTTTGAAACGTGCGATTGGCAAATCGAAGACGAATTGGCGTTTATGTGACGTATTTGTACTAGGTATGCGTAATCTAAGATTGAAAATTCTTTACCATTGTTGACGGATGATTTTTGAACGAATCGTTCACGAACGACGAGCCCCCCTCCATCTGAAAAAAAATTCAAATCAAGATTTTAAACAAAAATCAACCAATCACTGGCTCAAACATCGATTACATTTCGAGACCGATTCGACGATTCAGCTGAAGAATCGCGAAAAGAACGAAATGAATCACTGAAAAAAAATCACAAAAAAAGTTATATAATCACGTTTCACGATGAAATTTCAATTTTGGGACCTTTTCAGGGTAGAAAATTCCGAGAACGATTTGCTCGAAAAAGTTGATCGTTCGCGAACGAGTCCGTTTTCCAAACAAATCGTTCGTGAACGACTTTGGTAGAATTTCGGTTCAAGTATGAGCAACGAAGAAATAATTTCCCGGACTTTCACGTTTTATGAAGTTCGCGATTGATTCGTTCGTGAACGATTCGAAAAATTTAATAATCTGAATTTTTCAATACACGAAAACAAAATGAAAATTCAAGTCGTTCGCGAACGTCACCTTCATTCCGAACAAATGACCTAAAATATTCTATTTTCGTCGAAAAAAAATGTCAACGAATCTCGTTCGTGAATGATTGGCTCAGCATTAAGTTCATTAGATTCATGAAATTTTTTGAATTAATCTTCAACTTTTGCGAACGAACTTGTTCGAATTAAAATTGATTCATCTGACGAAATCGTAAATTTTTTCACTGAAAATTTTTTCATAAAAAATCGCCAAAAATTCCTTTTTTAATTTTTTAGGTCCAAAACTGTGCAGAGTCGTTCGCGAATGATTCGTTTGAAAAAAAGAATCATTCGCGAACGACTTTGGTCTAACGTCGGTCCAAGTCTGGGATGCCATCAGATGACCTTTTCGATTTCTTTGTTTTAGTTCGCAATTGAATCGTTCGAAAAAATCGTTCGTGAACTATTCAAAAATTTTCAAATAGAATTTCTCACCACAACTTTCTAAAAATTTGAACAAAAATGAAGATTTGAATCATTTGAGAACAAACACAAAATTTTTCAAAATGAATCGTTCGCGAACTTCGACTCATTTCTGAAGAAAAAAGCATAGAAGAATCAATTTTCGCCGGATCCAGATTTTCAACGACTCTCGTTGGTGAACGATTTGCTCAAAATTGGATCAATAAATTTGGAGTAAATTCTTCTTTTAAACATACAAATCTTTCGTGTACGAATTATCCCGAAAGAAATGGATTCAATTATGGTAGTCGAAACGCTCATACACACGTTAAATTTATCTTTTCTCGAATCCTGAATTTATTCCCTAAAAATCGACTTAACTCAATCCAATTATCTCTCAAGACTCTACGAAGCCACGAGCAAAACTATTAGTGTTTCAAACCAGTCATCACAAATTCGATCTAATCTCTTGAAATTTCAATCCCTCTATCTTATGAAAAAATAATCGACTTCCCAACAAGAAAAAAAATTCAAGAATTCTGGAAGTCTAAAGACCGGAGAGGGGATCAGGGGACATTATTCTCACCATTGGATACAACAAACAATACCACAGACATCCTCGCACACCTCATTCATCTCATAGGTGAACGGGAAACGGCTAAATTATATGTATGTACCTCACACCAGACAGATGCGGAGTCTTTCGAGAATTTCGAGGCGAATTTCAACAGTTGCAAAAATTCCAAGAATCGCTCTAAATTACTGCAGAACGGAATCCATCATCGCGTAACAATTACCAGCTTTTACTTTTTTGCACAATACATAGGTATACGAACATTGGACGCATTCGTATAAAATGATTGGACGTTTTTTAAACGTAAAGAACCTGCCTACATGAAGCCAGGTAGTAAAAAAAGTGACCAGACAGAGGAGCTGAGATTTTACTAACAAACGGGCTATATTTGGCTGACGGCAACGACGAAGACGCGGCCACCACACTCGTACCTATTCAAATCATGCGGAAGTATTCCAACACCGACGCGAACTTTTAGAGGAATACCGTGGTCAGAAGAGGAAGTGCTGGACACACAAGGGTTATGCGAAGACGGCGGCGATCATGGTGATTGCGAACCGGTATCGTCCATCGTACCACTTGTGGTTGTGGCCAGTGAATGACGATACGTCATGTCGATGTCGTCGGTAATACTCGAATCGATTTCTAACAATGACATGACCAGCTGATAGTGCTCCGGATGTGTTCTACGTGCGTAGAACGCATGGGTAAAAAAAAAAAAATAACGAATAACTGGCCGAATTGTCCAGTTGCACTGAAGAAGAGGAACGAGAAGAAATAAAAACAAAACCTATAAATTGTATAGGTGTCGTATCTCGCTCGTACCGTTTCCTCGTAGTATGTACATACAAAGGCGACTCTGTAATAACCAGTTTACATGAGCCAGTCACCAGACAGCCTTGGTTATACTTTCCTCAGAGATTCGATCAAATCGATTATTCGACTCTAACGATCCACACTACCTAAATTTATAATCTATCCGAAACAATACCTTATATTATTCGTATATTGGGGAGAAAAACATCAGTTCCTTCTTTTTAAATAGTCGACTTTAGGTCACCAGAGTAAATATGCAGATACGTCATCAGCAAGAGATTGACGTCAATAAAAAGTAATATTCTCAAGCGACACTCGGACTCGTTTTAACGGTTTCGCAGTATGTTTACTCATGCCTGCTCCTATATATACGTACGTCGTACATATATGTAAGTATTAATGTACTGGTTCACACACGTTAATAAAAATATTCCGACGTAATTATTTATTTCATTTTCCCATACTCGTGTACCGAAGCACTTGGACATGGGCAAGGGCCACCGGTAGCCGAAAATCGTGACGGTGATTAATAATTTATTCATACCTTGGCGGAAATTTTATTCACGAATGGACTGTAGTTAGGAGGCGGCTGTTGAGGAGATAGGCTTTCCATTCGGTGGTGCGGAATTACGCCGACGCCGACGCGAACCTTTAGAGGTAGTCCATCCACGGGTGAGGTGCTGGAAGGGCAGGCATTCTGAGGTGAAGGCGACATCGAGCTGGTACCATCTAGACTGCATGTGGTCGGCGATGGTAAGGACATGCTCGTATTCGAATCGATTTCCAGTGACGATAAGCCGGGCGAGAGGAGACCTCCGGATTGACTTGAGCCTACGGCCTGGAAGCATCGAATAAAAATATAAGTAAAATGAGAGTAGATTTTTAGTCGATTGTTTTTATTCCTTCAAAAAATTCATGAAATTTCCAAAAAAGAAGAGCTTTCAATTTTTTGCGAAATTTTGTGATTTTTATCAAAATTCGAAAAAAATGATTTTTTTTTTAATTTGAGTGTTTTCGACGAATTTCGGTGAAAATCGAAAAATTTCAATTTCGAGTAGATCAATTGAACTGAAAAAATAGCAAATCACGACGAAGTTCGATAAAATAATTACATCCCCAGGGATGCAGGAGGAGCCCCTACAGAACACCAATTCTCGTAGATGATACTCATATCAGATTCAAGACAACAGTAGATAACTCACCTCTCTCATAAACAAATCTGAGCTTTCGGGCAAATGATCTAAAATCTGCGAGTTATCGGTGGGTGTGGAGAAAGTCAACGTGGCGGTGAATTGGAGAGGATCGACATTGTTGCCGGTGACGGCGTCGATCATCAGATTATCTTCGTAATTTAAAAATCCTCCGTTATCCTTGACGTAGGGCGACAGATCTTCTTCTTCCTTCATCGTAATACCATAAGTTGCGCAAACGTTTTGCAGCGAGGAATACTGTTTGGGTAGCAATTCGGCTCCGCCGGTTTGAAACAGGCTGCTCAGGTTGACCGCATCCTGTCCCGTATCACAGTCCATGCCCATCTGGTCGTTCAAAAGCGAATTGTATTGGTTGCAGAGCTGCTGATGCTGATATGTCGGTATATGCCCTCCTTTGAGACTCTCGTAAAACGGCGGTAAAGATCCTAGAGGCGATCCTCCGCTTTCGTATCCGCACTTGCCATTGGCTCCGTTGTTCATCGACGCGTCGCCTCCGCAATCGCCTCCCGCGCCCATTGCGCCGTCGTATCCGCCATTAAACAATCCGACGCCGCCGTTACCGTTATAGCTGCCGTGTCCATTCGTCGCGTTTCTACCGTTCGACGTACCATTGGCGTTTTGACTATTGCCTCCGGCGCAGCCGCCGTTACCGCCGCTGTTACGCGAATGGCCGGCCGCCGCCGACAAGATACCCATGCTTTTCACGTGTTTCCTGCCAACGAACAATATAGACGGTTGTCGTCTCGACGGCAGGATACATTTCGGTTTTATTTCATCGTCCGAATCGGTATTCTTCTTCGGTACGTGGTAATCGATGGGCGCCTCTTGTTCGGGTTCGATTTCGTCGACGGGCGCCGCCGTCACGACGCATTTGTCGCTAGGCACCGGCGACGGGCCCGGCGCCGGAATAGCCGGCGTTCTTTGGATTACCGATACTTGCTGACTACGGAATAGTTTCTGCGGCTCTTTGGCCGGCTCTTTCACCGTTTCCAGTTTCGAAACAGGAGGGTATTCTTTTTTCTCGGCCGATGTGCGAAGATTGGCGCAGAATAGGAATTTGCGCCCTTTCATGTATTTCATATTCTCGTCGAGATCGATTTCGGTCTTGGCTTTCGGCTCGACTTTCAAGTCGGCCCGATCACCTAGCTTGTCTTCCCTCGCAGATTCGTCTTTGGCATCTTTTTTACAGCTGACTTCCGATAGTACGGGTTTCGCCAGGCTGATGATGCTGTTTCGGCTGCTGCCGCTGCCGCCGCGAATCTCGTCGCAGCTCGACGACTGGGCCGTGACGACGTTGACGTCGTCGTCGACTTCGACGACGCTGCTCTTCGCCGCCGCTGCCTTCTTGTCATACTTCAGCGAGTTTTCTTTCTCTTTGTTGTTGTCACGCTGGCTAATATCTTCCGTTTGTTCGTCGCTCGCGGCGGTGCCGTTGTCCGTATCAGCGCCGCCGGTCGTCGTAGATAGAATAGAATGCTGGACGGGTTTCTGTACGCAATCGCGACGCTGTTGCTGCTCCACCAATGTACTCGATTTGCCGAGGTAGTCATCTTTCGACGAGTTCGAGTCTGTAATTAGAAAAACAGAAAAAAGAAATTAGTTGGAACCGAATAGGTTGGATGAGATGGCTTGTGTTTAGGTAAGGTCGAGGTTACATGAACGGTCATCTAAGGTCATAGCACCAGAAGGGAGGGAGAGGGTTATGGACGAGCTACTTTCAATTTTCAATCACTTTTCAGCAATGCCCGACCAGGTATCGATTGATTTTTTCAAATTTTCCACGATTTTTTAGGAGATTCTAATGTTTTTTAAACTCGATGACCTTTATTACCACAAATAATGATCCAGAGAAGTGTATCGAGTGATATATCGATTGGTATGTTTTCGAGGTCGTAGAATTCGAATCTGCAATTGTTTTTGGGGTTTGAGTCAATTTTACCCAGATTTGTCCTTCTCCTTTCCAAAAATTTGAGCCTGAGTAAGTCAAAAATTTACATTTGAGACGAATACAGCGCAATTATTCAATTGTAACTGATTCAACAACTATTTACCTTTCAATTCATTATTTTTTCGATTTCATGAGGCGATCAAGCAACATCCACTTTTTGAACTCTATACCTACATCGAATAATTTTTTGATTTCGATAGTTCAATCGATTTTTCCACCCAAATATCTGAAAATTACGCCTCGAGGCCCGCATCAATTCTGCGACCAATTTAAACAAAGAAATCACGGAACGACGTGATGGGAAGTGCAGAAAACATATTTCATTACGCAATATCCTCGACACAACTTGTCCATGCTCAGCACATCGTATTACAATTCGACTGCTGAAAAAAAAAACTGCAACGTTCGAAGCATTTATTCGTACGAGTATAGATCGTCGGAAATACCTTAGTTAACACTTTTTATCACGGGCGGAATAATAAAAAAACCTGCGGAATAGTATCGTATTACATTCGCTATTGTGATTGTTTGCGAAAACGCGTTAGAAATGAGGGAAAAAAACAACGCGAATCATACCGGACTCATCTTCGCATTCTACCGGTGGCAATTCGTACGAGATTGGCCGATTAAGCGATCACGGCCGTCGGCTTACGGTGGAAGTGCAACTTGCCGAGTGCAGAGATAAAACATTGGTACAGCCTGCGGCTCTGGTATATGGTTTAAAATGCGAACGACGATTAAAGGATTTATGGATTGTTCACGGTGTTACGATCAAGAATCCAGAACTGTGGAAATACGTAGGTACGTATACGTGTATATGCGAGTACGACGGCGTACATGGCATAAGAATAAGATAGCAGAGTAAGATGAGCCGGGGAAAAGAAGAGTTGAAAAAAAACTCGCAGCAACTCGGCCACAGCAAGAAGAAGGCGAGGAAGGGGAAAAAAATAACCACGCCACATTACCCATCCGCACAGAATAGTGACCGTAACAGGTTGAGTCATGTGTATTTGTGAATTTCTCACACACAGAGAGCGGTGTGCGGCGCGGCGGCGTACCGCAGCCAGCACTCGAAATGGCATTAACCAGTGTACGCGGCGCGGCGTAGCCCGTTGGCTCTCTGCGAGGAGCGCGCGAATTGATGAAGGGAAATCGACTGCGCTGCGAGTTGAGTCGAGTTCGCTAAGCTACGACCGACGTACGAGTATTCAATTCGCTGGTTGGATCATCGAAGCGGAGCGTTCGCTACCTACTTCCGCATTCGGTTATGCTGGCTCGTCATTCCGTCAGGTCACGTCCTCTTCTTACCTCTTACCTTCTTTCTTTCTCTGGTTTGCGGCGCTGTTCGCCTTCCTCTCTCTTGCCTCTTTTACTCTGCGGCTACGTGCATCGATGGTGCGCTTCCCACCTCGCACTCTCTTTCACGCTACGGCGCGGCGGGCGGAGTGCGCGGATACCTGGATACCGCAACAGTTACGTTACAATTCCATCGTGTAATAACCGCGCTCTTCTGCAGAGAAACGATCGCGGCGAGCCCGACAATCTCGATGAACGGTAATTCTTGCCGATCGACTCTTTGTATGTACCTAGTACCTACGTACATATTATTGTTGTACCTCGACTCTGGCCCTGGCCTCTGCCAACGTCTTCGCCAGTACTCGCATTTTACTAGCGTACGAATATCTGGCTCAATTCGCCATCCGAAACCCGAACTGTTTTCCAGCTTCCACTCATCCTTTTCAAAGCTATACAAGCAACTGAAAAAATCCACTCCCCCTCCCCTCCCTCCCGAAAAAACTCTCGACAACCTACACTTTCGGAAGAAATTACAACAATTTGTACGTAAACATTTTAGAAAGTCAACTCACTTACGCTGCCGGCCCTAAACTGGTTCTCAGTCGAGGAAAAATAAAACAGGTACTCGATTTTTCGATTAATTAGCCGAAAAAAAATAAACGCCAGTCTTCCTTTAGATCAAGGTAACAGGAAATCTTATACACTTTGAAGTCGCAAGCAGCTCATTTGATTTGAAACAATAGACCATACGTTCGATAGAATAACGAAAAGATAACAAATCCGATGATTTAGTTTTCTTTTTATTCTTTTCAATCTCAAACTCAATTCTACGAACGCTGAGCTGATGGAATATCGAAAATCTCAGCACGTCGTAGAATCGTTGTACATGTGCGACGTACGTATAGCTCTCGGATTCGACGAAAAATTATCCATTACTCGATATTTTTCATTTTCAACCCGATCGTCTAAATAAAATCAGATTCTGTTGAACTGGAACACCACTTGGGAGTAATTATATCGCGCATTACGTTTTTTACGTTTTTTTTCACTCGTATTATTTCATTCGAACGAACGCCAACACCAGAGCCGAGAGTATTTCCCTTATTTTTCCCTGCGTAACGCCACCTCCTCCTTGAATGGATCCCGCATTACGGCTACTTTCACTTCACATTGTTCCAATGGTACATGATAAGACTGTACGGAGGTTTAATCTCACCGAAACAAGGCTCTTGTAATTTTTTTTTTTTTATATTTGGCTTTAATACGATCGTTGTTTATAATTACGGTAGTTTTTTCCAGCACTAAAGAGCGATTATTGTTGGTAAATTAGAAATTAAAGAAAATGTACCGGGACGACACGGCTACCTCAATTCTTACGTCGATATGTACGTGTCCGTAATGGATGTTTTATTGTAATTGTAATATCTCGCTGTATTGTTCTTCCGAAAATTATCGCACTAATCGAGCTCATTCGAGTCGAGTAGGTAATTTTCGTCGCTATAATTACGTACATATTACCAAGTAGTAGGTAAGTATGTGCAATGTACACACGAGATGGAGAATAAGGATGTTATTTTCATTTTGTTAAAAATTAGAAATTCTCGCAATTTCTCCTCTTGTCGTGGATGTAGGGTACGAGATCATTATATAGAACTTAGTTAGGCACAGCAAATCATAGGAAATTGAAAAATTTTTTGCAATTTCAAATGGAAACATTAGGTTTTTCAAAATTATTTTTGCATAAAAACATTCAATAGGTATTTCTCAATTTTTTTGATTTTTAAATCATAAATCGACAGAAATAAAATCAAATTGATTTTCAATTTTTTAAAATGAATTTTTCAAAAAATTATTTACATGCAGTCAAAAATCAATTCATTTCAAAGAAAGAAAGAAATTTTGTAATAAAAATCCCTAGAATGATAGAGTTTCCCCTTCCTCCCTCTACACCTGATTTTTTTTTGAAAACGGTTTTCAATTTTTTTTTTTGGCAAAATTGAAAAAAAATCAAAATCAAAAATATTTGCGGAAAAAATTTTTCCACCTCAATTATGAGAATAAATACGAAAATGAAAAGAATTTGTACATTTTCTCTACATCGATCCCTCATCACCAAATTTTCTCCGAATTCCAAATTTAATTACCAACATCTTAATTATAAGAGTGAAAAGATGTCTACACCAAAAGAGCATTAAATTACTTAAATATGAGAAAATTAATTAGGTAAGTATGATTATTTTTCCATCGATTCACTCCATATTTTCGACAGCTTTCTCTTTTCCATTTTCTTTTATTGACACGAGACACGATCCAGACTCCAGACACATAAATTTTTCAGTGCACAGATGACTTCTTTGATCGATTTTTTTTTTAAGATTTCATTCAGACTATCAAGAATTATTGATTCATCAAAATTGAAAAAAATGAAAAATTTGTTTTCAAAGCCATAGAAATTTAAATGACTGAAATTGAAAAAAAAATCGATTTAAGGGGGTTGCCCAAATATTTTGATGAAAAAAATCGAATTTTCAATTACCCCAGGA
>FIZT01017024.1:0-26895 GCA_900065295.1 Paracoccus marginatus | reverse complement strand
CTCAAAAAAATGACTTAGAAGGGGAGGCTCGGGGAGGCTTTTGGATATGTGATAGGGTAGACCCTCTTCTACATAATAAATCAAAAAAACGTTTTGTACCTATTAGTTTGAGGTCAGGGAATAATTCTACCGGACTACAAATCTAGGAGAGTTGACAAATTTGGGAAAATTCGCGAAATTTGAAAAATTGATAATTTGAAAAAATTAACAAATTTTGGGAAATTGACAAAAAATACTAAAGAACTGTTGATTTTTCAAAATATTGACAAATTTTGAACAGCCAAATTTTTTTTTCAAAATTTCCAATTTCCACAAAATTAGATAAAAATTGATAAATTGAAAAAATACAAATTTTGGGAAGTCGGCAGAACCAGAAAAAATCGATAGGTTCAAAAAATTGGTAAATCTTGAAAAACCGACGAATTCAAAAAATTGACAAATTTTAGAAAATACTTACTCAAGTTTAGGAAAATTGAAAAAATTGAAAAAGTTGTCAACTTTCGAAAATTCTTTTTTTTTGCAGAGCTCGTACTGAAACAAGAACAAGAAGAATATCGCCAAGAAGGCATCGAATGGCAAAACGTCGACTTTTTCAACAACCAAATTATCTGCGACCTTGTCGAAAGACCTCACCAGGGTGTATTTGCAATTATGGACGAAGCTTGCCTTAACGTTGGAAAAGTTACAGACGAGGTGAGTTTTTCAGGAACACGACGTCCGCGTCCGATCATTTCCTATTTCCTATTTTTTATTTTTAATAAATTATTGAATTTTCATCCAAACTTATATGCCTACTACATTTTACAGATGCTTTTAGACGCCATGGATAAAAAATTAAGTAACCACCAGCACTACTCGAGTCGACAATTGAAGCCTTTAGACAAACAAATGGAGCACAAAACGCAATTCCGTATAAGGTAAGAAAGCATTGGTGAATTTACGCTGCCTCGGCCCATATTGTTGTACGAAATACTCGAAACGATGAGCCATTTGAACTATTATTCCACAGACACTACGCCGGTGACGTTGTTTACACTATACAAGGATTTTTAGATAAAAATCGCGACACACTGTTCCAAGACTTCAAACGACTGCTGTATTCTTCAAAATCGCCGGTTATCAGTGAAATGTGGCCCGAAGGCGCGACAGATATTACGCAGGTTCGTCGCTGTTTAGATAAATTACCAACCAACGTGTAAAACGTACGTGTTTCGATCACGATTTTCTGACTATTATCGCTTTCTTGTCCCGTGATGTTTACTTTGTCACGGGTACTGCAAATATGTATACTGGTATAGGTATCTTGCGCATACAATTAAAATTTTTCGCGAGGGTATGATTTTAAATGGTTTTTTGTGACGTAAATATTCTCGCGTCCATTGTAATTAGTTTGTTATCGACGATGACGAGTAATTCGTTAATGGATATTACGTAGGTGCATAAACGTGTACCTACCTGTGCTCGACCATGTTTGGAAAATTGAACGAATTCATGTTTTCGTTATGCATTTGTTTAGACAACGAAAAGACCATTGACCGCTGGTACGCTGTTCAAGAACTCGATGATCGCTTTGGTTAAAACGTTATCGAGTAAGGTTCCGTATTACGTAAGATGTATCAAACCGAACGAAGAAAAATCGCCAGCCAGTTTGGACGAAGAACGCGTATCGCATCAGATTCGATATTTAGGATTATTGGAGAATGTACGCGTACGAAGAGCCGGATTCGCTCACAGACAACCTTACGAAAGGTTCTTGAAAAGGTTCGTCGAGAAATTTAGTAAATTTTCTTTTCTCCGAAGAGTATGAGATGACCTGGTGCTTTCTTTTCTCCGAAGAGTATGAGATGACCTGGTGCGTTCTTCTTTCAGGTACAAAATGATTAGCGAGTTTACGTGGCCAAATTTCAGAGGTGGCTCGGCTAAAGAAGGGACCAGAGTGTTGATCGAAGAGAAAGGTTTCGATAGAGATGTAAAATACGGAAAAACTAAAATATTTATTCGATCACCTACGACGCTTTTTGCGTTGGAAAAGGTATAAACGGGTCGGCCCTCGAATCGGGTCCCAGTTCAACGTTTGAAAATTTCTAAATTTCGATCAACGTTTATTTACAGATGCGAGAAGATTTAATTCCCGGTATCGTGACGCTGCTGCAGAAGCAATGGAGAGGTACAATGTGCCGGCAACGTTTCCGTAAAATGAAAGCACTGATGGCCATCATGTATCATTACAGACAATACAAAATTAGGCAGTATATCACTCAGCTTTCGCTAACGTTCAAGTACGTATAGTTTGTAAATATGTACCTGTACCTATGCATTGCCGCAGTGGTGCTGGGGGATCTCGAATGAGAAATGGATCTTTTTTATTTATTCATTTCGTTGCAGAAGTGCAAAACACACGCGAGATTACGGTAAATCGCTACCCTGGCCGAGTGGCTCGTACGCTGTAAGATCTTGCGTAGCCATGTTACACAATATTTTCGATCGTTGGCGAGCTTACATGATCCTGAGCCCGTTCCCAAGAGCAGAATGGCCTCAGCTTAGAACAAAGGTAGGTCATCATCGACAGTTTTTGCATTGCCAGAACTGTGACCCAAATCGATAGTCGAATCGTTGACATACACGTACGATTTTTCGTTTCACGTCACAGATTTCGGCTGCCAGCGCATTGAAAGGAAAACGCTCGAATTGGGGTTCGCAAAGGAATTGGCTTGGCGACTATCTGAGCTTATCGGCGGAACACGAAGACGCCACCAAATACTCGGCGGCGATACGAATACTTCAGCGGGACGAACGTTTCAGCAAAGTGATGTTTTCTTCGCTGATTAGGAAAACTAATAAATTCAACAAGTGCGCCGATCGAGCCATTCTCGTCACCGATAACGCTATTTATAAACTGGATACGGTCAAATTTAAACCGATGAAAAGAGGCATGCCTATTCAGGAAGTAAGTTTGCACATTCTAATTCATCTACTCTACGAGCGACGATGTTTTTAATATAATATTGGGAATTTTTTGTAAACGCAGGTTACTGGCCTTAGCGTGAGTCCTGGCAGAGATCAATTGCTGGTTATACATTCGAACAAAGGCAACGATTTGATAATAACGTTGATCACTAGAAATAACGAAGACAGAGTTGGCGAATTAGTCGGCGTATTAACTTCGCGATATCACCAGTAAGTCCAAGTCAACCCATACGAGATTGATAAAACTTTGAAAAATGAAAATTAATAAAATATAAACGTTGACTTTGTAGACTTCGTGGCACCGATTTACCAGTCCAAGTGTCGACCAGATTCCCCTGTATGTTGGGCAACAAATCGCGTCAGCTGCGCGTCGAAGTGAGTCCAGAAATTCAGTTGGCTGCTTTCAGAAAGGATACCAACAACGGCGGTATCGTATATCTATTGCCGACCAACTTTGCCGCAATATCGCATCCTCCACCGCCGATTAAAGTTTAACGTTCCTTCGCCTATTCTTCGTGTCTTCGACCTTTTTGATATCGCACAAAGTATTATAGATTTATTTTCTAGACTCAAAGTCTTCACAAGTCGTTCTTTTAATTCATTCGGTTCACGTTGACGTTTATATATATTTTTTTTAGTGCCATGTAGATTTTAAATTTACGCTTAGTCGTAATCGTCACGTAAAAAATTGTGATTATTGCATTTCTTCCCCACCCGCCTCCCCAAAAATTGAATCGTACACAACGAATAAGAGTTGCACATTTTTTATATGTTTTTTATACTTACGTATAATGTTTTGTTTAATATTTTATTGAAATGCGGGAATTTTTGTACCAAAGTTTTCATATATTTTTTTAAAAATGATCTCTGAAACCGTCCAATGAATTGTACTTGAAAATACAGCCGTGTGATCAGTTTTACTTTACATCGAATTTTTTCTTGTTTTCTTTTTTCATTCAGTGTACCGTACTATGTACGCGAAATGCTTGATTGAATAATTCTTCAGCTCGATATTATGCCTTGTTACCATGTTCATGAATTTGAATTCCATGTACGAATTATAATATAATATTTTGCTTTGAATAATTTTGGTATTATTTTTAAAAAATATGTTGTGTAGTCCAATGATTGCTGTTTGATGGCTTTTTATTCTTGGTAAAAGCATTGGAATTTTCTTTTATGTAATTTGTTGCGTTGATTGTATTTATTTATGAATATTTTGTATTGATTAAAGTGTATCTATTACAAATTCTACGGTTTCCTCATTATAAACTTTTCTTACCGACGAAGCATCTCCAAAACGTAAAGTTGACAAATTTGGATTCTACATAGAATCGTAGTGGAATTCCGATCTCTTATATCTACAACTTGTGCTATTTTTGAAATTTGGCCCTGGTATTTGTAGAAAGTTGAAAGGCGAGCTTTTCGAAAATTTAACCAACTTCGAAAGAGCAAAACTCGCACTTGCATAATTATTACAGTAGGTATTGAACTAAGAATGATTTAATCAAATACAATACACAATAAGTAACAACACAATATTATCTACGTAGTAATATGTAAATTTATTTCGGTATTCAGCCGTTGAGGGCAGTGAATGGTAAGGAATAAACGAGAATGTACCATAGTTCAACAAGCAGTTCAGAATTAGCATAATAAACTTAATATTGACATTCAGCAAAAGGAATAAAATCATCAAAATTTGATGCATGTAACAAAAATACTTATCCCAACAGAGACGCCGAAGAAACTACATACATTCGTATGCATATGTAGGTATTAGGTATATTTTAGCATTACTAAAAACGAGACAAAGCGAAAGTACTTGTCGTTATAAAATGAAAAACACTTTAAAAATTATCATTCAAAATGGCGTGTAAATCTTGCTTGAAGTTGACAACAGCACCTCTTGAGCACAATCCGCATACTCGTCCACAATACACCCTATCGTTGATCATATTCTCAAAATACCACGATTTAAGCTTAAAGAAAACGCGACCAGTGAGTAGAGCGTCGCTTCCGGCATAATATTTAGGTCCTGTTCGATTGATTTGAAGTTGCGACGCTACATCGTCCAGATTATCGCACAAATGTTTACAGCTGGTTAGCAGATATTTGACGTCGTATATACGTTGAAAATGCAAGTATAATTTCTCCAAAAAGTCGAACTCGTTTAAAGGTAGATTAAAATTAGTTAGTAAACGTATCAAGTAACCGAAATCATACAGGCCATTATATCCGACCCAAGTTATATCGTTAACCAAAACTAAACCGCTAGTCAGCAGTAATTCGGCGAAGTACGTGTGAACGATACCCTCGTCTCGGTGCTTGTCGAACGGTATCCCTACAGCAGCCAATAATTCGATGGCTTCCGGCGCGTACGTATCTTTATCCAGATCAAATTTGAAATTAAACTGCCAAGTGTGATTGGGTATAGCTAAATTACCCAGACAATCGAAGAACGATAACCCTATTTGGATTACCTGTAGCAGGTTTACGTTTCTTTGCATTAAATCGTACGTGTGATCGGACTGATCGGGGAAATCGTTGCGGAATATGAGACCGGGATGCTTGGTATTGACGACTACGTATTTGTAGCGTTTCGTCATCTGCCGGATTACGCAAAATTCTTCGAAACAGTTCGAAGCCCATACGTTTTTAATCTCGAATACTTCATTTTCAGGAGGGTAATATTTACTGAAAACCGAGCACAGGTTGTCCTCGTGCGAGTCTTCGCTTTTGTAATTTAACCAGGCGCTGGACATTTTAGATGGAGATTATTTCGGCTGATGCATCTTAATGGACGGTCTCGTCGACATGGCCAATGCCAAATCGTAGCATCTGCAATAGATAAAACGATAATAAGTTTCATTTCCAACCAATTATGCGGTGAAACAAATTAACAAAACGGAAAAACTACTCGTGAATTCTTCTATTGTAAAAAAAAAAAAAAAAAAAATACGAAAACGAATTGAAAGTTTCACTTTTTCAATTTATTCGATAATGTACATGATGATAAATGATTACAAATGGTAAAAAAACCTCAAGTTTTTTGTTCAAAAAAAAAAAAAAACAAAACACCAAATACAAACCGAACGACCAGACAAAATGAAAAAATACTTAATCTACGACGAGAATAAAAAGTTTATGTACATAGAGGAATTATTAATAAAAAAGAGAAACATTTCACGCGTTGTTATCTGGTTGTTCGGAAGCGAATCTCATACCAGCTCCGTTCAGTATACTGTTATTACCCAGTCCGAATAAATGGCCGCAGTATTTCGAATCGTCGATCATTCCTTCGAAGTATAAATCTCGTATTTTGAAAAACGCCAATCCAGTTAACAAAGAATCGCTGCCGGCTTGATGCTGAGGTCCTATACGTTGTAACTCTAACTGATCAGCCATCTCTTGCAATCCGCCTTTCAGGTTTTTGCAACTTTTCATCAGGTATTTGACGTCATAAACGTTGGCGAAGTACATCTGGAGAATTTCATAGAATTCCTTCTCGTCTTCGGGTAAATGATAATCGGTTAGGATTTTCAATAAGTACCCGAAATCGAAACTCGAGTGGAATGTTAGCCATTTAACATCATCCATCAGGACTAATCCAGAGGGTATGAGTAGTCCGGCGAACTCGAACGGATCTATGCCTTCTTCTTCGTGTTTTTTGAACTGAATATTGGAGTTGGTGAGCAAATCTATGCTGTCCTGAGCGTACATATCTTCGGATAGATTGAATTTAAAATTAAATTGCCACGTCGTATAAGGTCCGTCGGGCATGTTACCGTTTTCGTCGAAAAACGTCAACCCCAGTTGAATAATGCGTAATAAATCTACGTTACATTTTAGCAGTTGGTACAAGTAATCTGAGGTATTCTGGAAGGATCCTATAGGCTTGGCAACGACTCCGGGAAATTCGGTATCCATCGCGATATACCTGTATTTTTTCACCAGCTGTCTGATGGTTTTAAATTCAATCCACAAGTTATGAGCCCATACATCTTTGATTCGGCATTCGTTGTTCATTGCCGCGTTCATTTCAGCACTACGGGCGTTTTCTGCCGCTTGAGCGCTCATCATGACCGGATTATGTATCAGCATACCGCTATTCGAAGCGTTAACGTTCGCTAATAAGTTACTAGCGTCGATGAATTGATTCATCCATGGAGAGTTCGAAGGATTCATGTTCATGGTTGGTTATCAAAGTTGACTTGATTCTTATAACACCGATAGCAGTAGCGGTTTCAAGTATACCAATCAATTGTCGACTGAAACAGACGAATAATACGTAAGCACATATTACTCTTTCCATGCCATTCTAAATTTCGGTTCAGAATGCTCAGAATCACATAAAAAGGCAAGATTTAGACCGACACCAGTAGTGGTACTACGTACAGCGCTATTCCGTTGTCTTCAATTTCAAATAAATAAATAAAACTAACATAACGAGAAACATATAGAGGCTAGATTACAGAAGATATGAAATGCAAATGCTTACTTTTACGATTTTTTCATAGTTGACATTACATTCGACTCTAGTAATACAGTTAAAGTACATGTACAACAACAAGGAACTACGGAAGAATTAAACAGTTTTCAGTACATCACAAAGTTTCAAGCATCTTAATAATGCAAATTGCAAAACTTTAATTTACAATTAGGTGTTGAATAATTTTCATCAATAAATTTTTAAAAAACTCAAAATTTATCACAACAACGCAAAGCTTGTCAAACGAGATAAAAAACTCATCACAGAAGAATGAGTGTGCGTCATTGTTCAGTGCACTCTATCAAGTGAAACTGCAAACATTTCGCAAAAAAAAAAAGTAAAAACAACTTTTCAGTTTCTATTTCTTCTAAACTTTTGAAGTTTGTACTTTTTAAATTTTTTTTCCCACTTTTTCATTTTATTTTTCTCGTCGCACTATGGTTTTGTTTTCAACCGACTTTCGCATTTTACAGAGAGAGGGAAACTTACGCCTCAATAGTCAAACGTTTGCGACTTACGAGTACGACTGAGGAATTCGAATTCCAACTTATCAACTCAACAATGAAGTTATAAAATACAATTTCCATTTGGTATACATTGAACACATTATACAAACTAATTGCAAGAAAATTGATCGTTGTCAAGCAATCAATTTACATGAGAAAGTTTAACAATTGAAGTGAAACTCGAAAAGAATCGTTGTCATAATTTAATTTTTTCGATGACACCGAAGTGAATCTGCACAAAAATGATACAGTACCAAAACAAATCGAAAATGGATAGGTACTTCACAAAAAGCTAACGTAAGCTATAAACTGAACTAGAAATTAGAGCTCGATCTCTCAGTCTCTATAAACTAACAGAAAATTGCGCGAAAACGAATCTTAAACGTCGTAGAAAATGTAAAACGTGCCAAACATAGATGAAAAATTCTGTAGTTTTTCCATTTATGTCAATGAATGAATAATTAAAAATTGGTGAAAATAAAAAGTATCATCATTTACCTGGCTAAATTATTCGTGATTTCAAGGTCCACCATGAAAAACAAACTGACATTTCCTACTGAGCTTACATCTATAGCTGAATTAGTCGAATCAGGTTTTCGAGATACCGCACTGAAGGTTGGATGTCTTTTGCAGGTCAACGAAGAAATCAATAATACCATGGCAACGTAACAGAATCCGAATAATTTTGAAATTTTTACCTCTGTTTTGGTTGAGGTATGAGCGACATGGCAGAGCGGGGTTGTTGAGCGAAATAAGGTCGTCCTAAATTACTACGAGAAAAAAAATTCCAACGCAACAAAACAATATTGTATTTTTTGGGTATTCAAAGTATAATATAGAAGGACAACAAAGACAGAAAAATAACGTACGTTGTAGTAGGTATGTTAAATCGAAGCAAGAATATTTTTTAAATAACGAAAACAAAACGCTTAAATTTTGGACGTCATGTGCAAAAAACAAGCGCGTGATTAGCACAAAACGAAGCAACAGAGAGAATTTTTTTTTCAATTTTAGTTCGCGCAGTAGAAACAAAATAACAAATATTCTCACAATATGAATCACACAATCATATCAGATGGTACACATTTGGTTTACAATAATACCGGCTAGAGAACCCAAAACCATAAGTACATAAGTAACGATAAACGCAGCATCGTCGCGTCATGGTGAAACTCATAAATTGAATAATTTCTATTTTACAAATAATTCTTAGTTAAATAAAACTAGGTAATCTATTCGTGTTTTAAAATATAAAAAAATTTACAATTTCATCATTGGCGATTTTTAATACGTATTATGAATTTATGATTATGCTTTATACTAGTTTGTTATCTTCTCGATGACTAGTTAACGTAATAGAACAGAAGTAATTTGTAACATACAAAAAAATTAGGTATAGTTATTTGTACGAATACACGCGTACGTTTGAAACTAAAACGGAAAAAATGTGGAATTTTGAAACGCACACGTTTCGAAAATTCATTAAATGAGGGGTGAATTCTTTTAAAACGTGAATAAAGATACTTAACTCAGAAAATAACTTGGGTAAAACCGTTGTCACTTTGCGTTTCGCATTTAAATTGGTATTTCGAAGTTGACCGATAATTTGGCTTGTCGAGCTAATCCCACAATACTTGAGAGTTTGACTGCCAAGCGAGCAGCTTCATCCAAGTTATCACAAGGGAGAATTTTCATAGCAGCTGAGGCAATCAACACTTTTGCGTCATCTACGTTCGTTCCCTATTAATGATTATCAGATGTAAGAATTTTATATGTAAGTATATGCAAATTTTATCAGCAAATGAATAATTTTTGATGATTACTTGTAATCGGCAGACGATAGGAACTTTCAAGTTTAACTCTTTCGCAGCAGCTATAATACCCTCGGCTATAATATCGCATCTCATGATGCCTCCAAAAATATTCACTAATATGGCACATACCTGAAAAAAAAAAAAAAAAAAATGGGTACATACGATTAATATTAAATATAATGTAGTTTGAAATAATTTTACGCAATTAAATAAAATGCATAAATCATCAATACAATTAATTCACTACAAAGTACAATAATTGACCCTTATAATTGAAATGGGAACGTAAATTCATGAGAAATAATGACTGACACTTGATTAAGTTCGAGTACTTGGTTACGCAGCGCCGCGCGAAGAGTAATGAAACGAAGGTCAAAGATATTACAATCGAAAGTACTCGACAATTTAATAGTTAAATGCGTTCGAAAATTTACTTTAGGATCAGCAGTGATGATTTTGAAAGCTTCTTTCACTTGTTGAGCAGTAGCGCCTCCTCCGACGTCTAAAAAGTTGGCGGGTTCGCCTCCGTGTAGTTTTATAATATCCATGGTCGCCATAGCTAGACCAGCTCCGTTAACTAGGCAGCCAATATCGCCTGGAATAATTCATTACCTAACGTTATTATTTTTCTTTTTTTCTCCGAAAAAATATTAAAATACCGAAAAAAATATACTTAGAAATATACGACATAAATAGTCTCTCAGTCTCACAACGGGCAAGTGAATCAGTCTAAAGGTTGTTCCACTGTGCAACTTATCGCATTTCAAACGCATTTGTTTACGATAACGAAGTATAAATTATTGTTTATATAACTTGGTCGGCATTTTATTAAAAATAGAAATGTAAAATTAGTTACCATCGAGAGCGATGTAATTTAGAGAATGTTTCGCTGCTTCTACTTCTTTTTCATCTTCTTGACTCCAATCACGAAGATCAAATAAATCTTTTTGCCTGAATTCGGCGTTATCGTCAAATCTCATTTTGGCATCCAAGCAATAAACTAAAAAATTACAAATTGAATCAACGACGAATTCAAAAATAAAGTAAAGCAGAAGTAAAGAATTATACACACATTTGCCGGATGCATCTTCGGCGTAGGGATTAACCTCGATAAGAAGGGCATCTTTTTTCAAAAACAAATCATACAATCGCAAAAGCATATCAGCAGTTTGTTCTTTTTTATCCTCCAAGCCAACTGACGAGGCTACCTTTAATGCTTGCTCTTTGGATAAACCTGTTGAAGAAATGTATGTAAGCGTTACTTCGCACAGCGAATAAAATACAAACTGATCAAGTGATCACCGATAGAAGACTAACCTTCGTTGATGTTAATTGGTTCGTATAAAATAGCTTGAGGGTTTTCAGCTGCAACTTCTTCGATATTTACACCACCTTGAGAGGAAGCGATTAAAACAGGACCCTAGGGAGAATGTACGTAGCTTTGTAACATATTTTATGAAAATTCTTCGCCTTCGCAACAACTATTACTAACCGAAAACGCTCTTTCCATCATGATGGCGAAATAATACTCTTTTCTGGGAAATTTGCGCTCAGCTACCATGACAGCGTTACAAATACGTCCCTTTTCGCCGGTTTGTTTGGTTATTAAATAATCATTAATCATTTGGCCGGCAATTTTTTCAGCCTCCTCGGGACTGCAGAGTAGAAGTGTTTTTTTATACACCAAAATAAAACGTATCACAATAATGTTTAGCAAAACTTACGTGTAAACCATTTTTACACCTCCTTTCAATCCACCTTTGAAATGTCCTTTACCACGACCACCCGCTAAAACTTGAGCTTTCAATACAATATCTTTAACATTTAGACGTTTTGCAATTTCTCCAGCTTCTTGTTTCGACTTAGCTACACCGAATTCTGGGACTGGAATTCCGGCGTCACGTAAAAACGAATAGCTGATGTGTTCGTGGACGTTCAAATTTCTCTGCTGTTGAGCATTCCATTTTTGGGATACAGCCGATGTTCCAAGTAGCTGTGGAAAAATTTTTCTGATTAAAAACTACGATTTGATCGAATCGAGCGAGTATTTTTGGGACGTGAAATAGTTTCATTAAAAATTATGTTGCGTAAGGTCATACGTCACACCTCTATGGATCAAGTATGCCATAAATATGAATTGATACTTACATAATTTGCACTTTGTTTGTTCAACAGAGATCGTCTAAGAACCGAAGTCATTGCTGGCGATGATATTATTGATCGAAATAAATATACTCAGACTTCATTCACAGGTAAGTACTTGATTTGAAATATTTGTTCTCTCGATTCCAATTTCCAAGATCGCGAAACTTATCAGTTGTTATCAACTTTGATCCGAATACCTGTCGTCTGATGGTCGTCTGTCTATACTTTGAAATCGGGACAGCAGGCTTGCAGGGAAAACGGAAATTGCATAATTTCTCGCTTTGAGTATTATTAATGATTAATATACATACTTTACTTTATTAATACTCAAAGATTTCTCGTTGCTTTACGTTAATTTCAATTCAATGGAACTGAAACTGATTGAACGCTGACTTTTAGAACTGATAAGTGAAGATAAGAAGCATAAAAAGAATTTTTTGTAGTGAATTGGCAACTCTACTGTCTTGTTTTCAAATGTACACCCGGCCGGTACGACCTTTGAGCCTTGAGGGGGCACGACGCTCTACAACGACGTATCACCGCAAACCAGCAACAAGAGCTTCAGCAAACCGACTGATAGAAAAAAACGTTGAACTTTTTCAGCCAAAAGTGCATCTGTAGTTGGAACTTTCCCATTAAAGTCGTGGTGAAGCTGCTACTAAAGGCTATTAAAGAAGGGAACAGTTCAACTGTGTGTGAGTTTTAGTATTCACGAAAACCTAATTAATTTTTTTAATTCGCGGTATATTCACAATCGTGTCAGTATGCATAAGAAAATAGATAAAAACAAAGACTTTCATTCAAAACAAAATATTTCAATTCAATAACAATTACTAAGTTGATAAAACGAGTTTTATGCATGTAAGTACACATATGTACATAATTTTTAAAAACTAATTGCTGCACATCACACCACATTTGAAATTCAAAATGCTGTCAATTAGGCGATTTATCACTACACTTCTTCCCCTTCGAATTCTTTTTCATCGCCAACATATCTTTATCTGATATACAATGATCTTCAGTCAGTTTTCCTTCTGTAGCAAAATTAAGATAGAAGATGAATAGAATTGATCATAATCAAAAATGTACTAATAAAAAACGACAATCTTAATGGGGGAAATGATTGCTTATACTTACTAAAACGTCCAGGAGCTACTTCTTGAAGTTGGACTATTTTCTTCATATCTTCTTCAGCGATATATGCATCTTTGATCAACTAAACATTAAAAAACGAATGTAACTTTTTCATACGGTTCCACAGAAACATTTAAAAGGTGAAAACAGAATTACCTACCCCTTTAATGACTTCTTGATTTGTTTCGGTTTTGTTGTTTCGAAATTGTTCATTTATTTCTTCACGAAGCACTGAAAAAATGTTTGATCAGTGAGGTAGGAAAGATACATTGATCATCGAACATTTTTCAAATAATATAGTACTGGTACGTACAATAACAACTCATGTCTTACCGCTTAGTATCTCGATATCTCCTTGAAACACTCTGTTTTTAGTTTTATGTAGAGTTTTGAATGCTTTCAAGACCTGGGTAAAATAAAGGAAGAATATAATTTCGTCTGAATTGACGAATTTAGTAATATTTACTCACTTCTGATCTTAGAGACATTGTTGAAGTACTTTCTGTTGAAAGTGAAGTGCTCGATTGGCTCGATTGATCCTTTATGACTCCTTCATATCGTACATAAAATTTTTCAACTGTTTCCTCCTTTACTAGGAGTTTCACGACGACTTTAATGGGAAAAGTTTCAACCACAGAGACACTTTTACTGAAAAAGTTTAACGATTCTTTTTATCAGTCGGTTTGCGGTCGTATGATAACGCAATGAAAAAAAAAATGAAAACAAGTTGAGCGCTTGCGTCAAGGTAAGTTATCGATGAATGAAAAATAGAGTTTTACGAAAATTCATTTTCTACACTTGCACGAATCACGATAAACCACTACGAATTATATAATTTTATTTATTTATTATTAAAATTAACACATGTTTTTAAAAACAAAATGCCGAGCTTAATCTGAAGTAAATTTAAAAATTCTAACCACGTTCAACGAAGAGACATTAAATTCTTCGCTAAAGGCTAAACTGGTTGTCGCGCAAATTGTGTTTTTCTTTTTTCAGTTTTTTTTTTTTCACTGCTATTTGCACCGAGTTTATTGCGAGAAGTGCGTAAAAATGAAGGAATTCGCAATGAAATAAAGTTTAAAATATCGCGACTAGTTGTTCATCGTGCAGACGACATACAAATTCGTAGAAGAACAATGCAAATGACGACTTTCTAAGTGAGTTTAAAGCTGAATAATTATTTTCACGTTGAACCATCGCTGCGTACTTCTGTGTTTATATTTTGACAAAATTCAACCTTATCACAAAACTTCGTTTTGAATTCAACTTCGGTAACTTTGGTAGATTTATTTAGGCGAGCGCTAAGAAATTTAAGTACCTTAATGGTTTCGAAATCATTTCACCAGATCCTTTTCCATTTCAGATTATTATTCGTGTAGCATTTCCATACACACTCCTCTAATTAGTAAACCGTGTATATCTTTCGTGGTTTAAAATTTTATTTCATTATGATGCGAGCAAGTAATACGACCACAAGAAGAAAACGTTTGAAACGTTTTAGAAAAACTCCTTATCCCCAAAAGCAAGGTAGGAATACATTTTATTGCAATTCGACGTTGGGCAGTTGTGGGACGTGAAACAAAAAAATGCTTGACTAACATTCGTCTCTGTCGAATAATATTGTTTGTATTTATTTGAAATGACGTTCAATAACATAATAATATACTTATCTACTGATTTAATTCTAACCTTACGTATGGCTAATGTGGGTTTTAATAGGTAGCTAAGTGAGTGAGCAACTAAGTAAATAATTACTACTAATATGTCGTTTCTCGCCTCCCTATTAACAACTTTGGATTTGAGAAAACCTAGTAATGCAGCGACAAGATCCTCTTAATGAATTTGAGTATCGTTTGCAGGAATGTCTGAACAAGACACAAATTCAAATGGAGATATCTCTAAGGATTTTCTGTCTACTGGCCGTACTGGAAGAAGAAACGCACTGGCTGATGTTTTAGGCGAACATCAAAATGTATCTACTTCGGATCTACCTTCAAAATTGGAGAAACTTTCGACCAGTGGTAAATACTCGTACAATAGATGTTTAGTCCTCACTTCTAAAGTGAGAATTTATCGTACCAAATCAACTAACTTGACAATGATTGTACATTACAGATGCCGAAAGTTCAACTTCGAAACAAAATTGTGTTAATGAAAATCAAAATTCATCGTCAACTGCGTCAGACAAGGATGGGTAGAATTACCCTAAATCATGCCTCGTAGACATAGAAACTACGTACACCATTATAATATGAGCGAACCATTATGGACAGGTTCATGCGAATAATGAATTTTCGTCTTTTTTCTTTTCCTACGCATTGTTAATCTTCATTCTCGAAAGACGATTTATCTAAACGTCAATTACTTTTCTCCTTCAAATGAAATTTCGTCACGTTCTTTGAATTTTGACGATTGTTCTTTCCTTTGTCTTTAAAGCTTCAAAAAAAAACCCTAGCTTTCGAGCGATTTGCAAGTTTAATTCGGCTGATATCAACTCGTTTACTATATTCAATTATGAGCATTATTTCATGTACTCGTATTTGCTGAAATCGCGGGAAACCAACTTACGTTAGGTAAGATTATTTTTCACCAGATGTACAGTTCAATTATGGTGTAAGCTTTTTACAAAAATTGTTTTTACTCTTGAATATTTTTAAAAATTATTTCTTGATTCCTATTACGATTTTTATAAAAGTTAATTTTAACAATAAATTGAAATAATTACCTACCTACCAAAAAAAAAGATAATAATTTTTACACGTGTAACGATTAGGTAGAGAGAAAACATGTTCCTATAAGTATATTTTACCTATTTATTTGAAATTGATTTTTGTATGAATGTTTTTAAAATATTTATAAAACTTGAAAAAAAAATCAGTTAACCCTGCAACGTGTTTAGGAAGTAATTTATACCAAGTACAAATTTTTGTGTTTTTTGTTTTATCTGCAAAATAGATTAATGTAAGTATCATGTTCGTTATTCTTTTACCTCGATAATATCTGCCTACTAGTCAATAAATTAAGCCTTTAAGTTGTCAACCAAAACATTTTTAATATCTACATTATTTATTTCTATGTAATTTTTTTCTTCCTTTTTGGAAATTAATAAATTCCCAGAAATAATTGTTTTGGTTGTTAGCTTCGTTGGTTACGCCATCGAAGCCATCAAGAATGACGATTCACCTGGCTCGTACATTATTAACGAATGTTTTTATATCGAATTCTCAGTCATAAGTAATCGATACGCCGCCGGAGGTTTTTCTTCCTTTTAACCACGAAAATTACGTGTCCCATTGAGTTGCCCATTGTTGAATACTTCATGTTGCCTATTTTTTTTTCTCTCTAAGCCACGAACGAATTCGCTCAACTTACGTACGCTGTCATAGTATACATGTGAAATTCTCGTGGCGAGTTGATTAGTGCCCGACGGTACAATTGATTTTTCTCTTTGTTTTTTTCGCTAATTAGCTATTGAATTGAACGGATTGTGAAGTGTGACTCTGTCTTTATTTGCACGATTTTTTTTTCCCTTCGAATAAACGTCAATATTTTGAGCTTATTGTTTTTGTTACGACCATTCGCACGTGAATTGAAACATGATGGAAGTGTACGCATCTCAAGCTTTGTCTGAGAAATTTAAAATGAAATCACACCTACTGATTATCCATTTTTGTGTGTAACATTACTGTACGAAAAATGGTGAAAGACGATTTGAAGTGTGCGAACCATCAACATAAGCACCGGTGAAGCTGTTTTTTCTATATTGATGAAATTTTCAACGATACAGCAAACGATTACGTGTACCTAACGTGTGGTCGCAGTGTGTTTAAGCTACGACTACGATTAAATGAGACAGCTAAACTGCCTGCTTTATGATGTATTGTTTGTTTGTTAAAATTGATTCGCATTAATTATCTGGTTTCGTTAAAATAGAAATTTAAAGCTACCTGTGTAACCGTTTTAATACACATTTTAGGTAACCCTGCTTAAAAAAAGAAGACATTTCAATTTTTCATACCTATGGTGAAGTTCTATGAAAAATTTTTACGACAAATTATACATTGTTTTATTTCACTACATAGTAGTAGATACCTAATGTATGTTCTGGCGCACTCACGTTTTTCTCTAATTTTCCTTCATTTTTCAACATTCTAAAATATCCATATTTTTTAAATTGTTTATTTTACTAATACGAAGTGCTGGATTAGGTTCTGCGAATAATATCTGAACATTTTGTGATGAACTCAATAATATTTTTTTAGAATGATATCTCATTATGTTTAAAAATTTTCAGGAAGCTCTGCTCCATGAACAAACGCCACTGCGATGTGTAATGATTTTCCGGAAGAAAATCGAAAAATTGGAAACTGTTTTCGCACTTACCTGTGATCTACCAGTTCACGAAATGCAGAAAGCTATTTTTACATATGTAAAGGATAAAAAAGAAGCGGCAATGACTGAAATTTATGAAAAGTTGGAGGAACTGAAACAAGAACAGAGAGTCGCAGTTATGAATTTCTTCAATCAAGCCAGCACGAAAGAATTAGCTGAATATATGTTTTCTTACTGGCGACAAAGCGCTGAGGAAAAATTAAATTTGTGTTCGATTTTAAATGATGAAGATAAAAAAGTAGTTGCAAATCTGGTTTTAAATACTGAAAAGCAGTTGCAAGATATTAATATAAACGATCAATATCCAGTGCAGTTCAATCACCGTTTTATTAAATGGATGTATTACTTGATCTTTAGTAATGACAGAAGAGCCAAAGCGATCAGGAAATCGGTAGATGATGCGCCCGAATTGGATCTGTTTTCATTTTGTAGTTCGATTGCAGAGTTATATGCTATAAGCTCCAAGGTGTACCACCCAGGATCATCAATTACTTATTTTTAAAAATACTGTCTCTTTTGATGACATTATGTCAGCATTAAAGCTAGATTTAGAAGTTGATGATGTAATTACTTTGAAATCGGTGAAAATTTTATTGAAATCTGGTACTACCAATACTACAAAATAGATTTTTAAAAGCATTAATTGAAAATAGTTTTTTAAATTCTTTTTTCCCGTTCAAAATTAGTTAGTTTTTTATGTAAAATATAGCAACCTTTCATTTTTTTAAGTATCATTTCTTTTGCTGATAATAATGTAAATAAATGGAATACATTTTATGCGTAAAAATTATCGTACTTATTTAATCACATTTCATGTTTATTTAATGAATTGTAATCAGAAAAATAGTATACGCAACTCGAGGGCAAGTGGGTGAACGCGATGAGTGCGATTACAGTTTTTTTTTTGTGACGCAGAACATACATTATATATCTGATATCATAAAGTGAATTTTATAGAAAAATCTGGGAAAAATATAAGAAAATGTAGCTAAATGGATACAAGTTAGATACAAAAATTTTGAATTTTTGAAACATGTTGAAATAAAAAATTGGGAAAAAATGATGTATATTTTCTTAAAAATTAGTAAAATAAACAATTTAAAAAATATGGATATTTTAGAATGTTGAAAAATGAAGGAAAATTAGAGAAAAACGTGAGTGCGCCAGAACATACATTAGGTATCTACTCATAGTAAGAAACATCCATTTAAAATTATTAACAATGAAAAACTATATATAATATGTATAATAATTATGATAAAACAAGCACATTTTTCTAAAACAAGTCGTAAACGTATAAGTTATTAAAGAATTTTCGTAAAATTCCATTAGAAGAAATTAAAAATAAAAGTACCGTTGTTATAATTGAAAAAACGAAAAAGAAAATTAAATGAAAACAGCTTACGACGTTTGCTTGGGAGAATTCGAATGGTTCGATGAAAGATTATATTTATATAGTTACATACATTCATTTATGTATAGGTAAGTACATACGTAAAACAAAATGGTGAAAATATTTCAAAACAACGAATTTTTATTTATTTTTTATTATTTCAACAATATGGTATAAAATATTTAACAAATAATTCCATACATTTTAATTACGGTAAAAGAACATACAACAACGACCAACAATAGGTAAGCATGAAAGAACACTTGGAAAAATAAGTAAGTAAAAAGTGGAAGCCAACTCCGGGTTGAAAATTTATTTAAAATATTCGAATGCGAGAGCGATTAAAATTTGTATGGTCTTTCATTTCCAAGCTACCAATTAAAAAATAACGAAAAACTAAGAATGAAACGAGAAAAAAAAGAGGGTAGTACGTCTACGTATATTTGAAAACCCTAGGTACTGAAAATACGTCGTCGATTAGAATGGAAAACCCTTTGAGCTGGTTGACGTTGTTGATTGGAAAATAGTCACGTCCCCTGATATGTTGTAAATTTCAGCGGTAGGTAATAGCGTCTACATGTATGTATATATACAACATAGGTATATGTAAGTACATTATAAAGCTTCTCGTGCTATACTTGTTTCGGTGTGTAACATATTACTAGTATATGTCTAGGTAACCTACTCGTATACAGAACTTCGTGCTTTATCAATGTCAACTTAATAGTACCTACGTATATGTACAATGCTCGAAAAATTCGCAAACCTCGATAGAGAGAGACAGACCTTTCTCTGTGTATTAAATCAGACTATATACAGCGCAGAGCTTTCGAGCCAAAATTAGAGTGGTTTTTATTTCATCACCTCGCAGTAGATTCGTTAATAAATACGCAGTATCTACCTACATAAGTAAAGTACAGTACAGACAGGGTGTCCCAACCTTCTCGATGAGAACCCCCTGTCACTGGGAAGTATGCAATATTATCCTGAATTCATGTAGATGTATTTGCGTATCCTTCGTGTAAAGTGAAGAAGTAAGTAGCGATAGGTATTAGGTACCTGTGTTGACGAAAATTCTTTTTTTTTGAAGGTTGTTTCTTGTTTAGCATATTGTTCAGTTCTCATTTTGCGAAAAACTGCATATAAATAGAAAGGAAGTTGCAGTTTGAACAGGAAAGGACGTCCCAAATAAGGTACAAATTTCTCCCTATCCTAGCACAAATCTCAACATGAATATTCTGAACAACTTCTTCAACAATTACATTCAGCATATCTCTCTGCCCCTTCAATCGGAAGGGCAAGCAAATACACCTACATTTTCTTAGTATACCTACGTATGTATTGAATAGAATCACCATCAAGAAGAGACACCCTGTACGTACCTCGTCTCGCACGTGCACGAGCAATCGGTGACAAGTGTGACAACGTAACGACGATAACGATAGGTAAAACACCACCCTTCCTTACTTTTATCGTATCGAGCAAAAAAATCCTTACACGCCTTAATTTGACGGTATTGAATAGAAAATGAAGATATTTTCGCATTGTTATACGCTATGAAGTAAAGTTGATTACTGAATGGTACTTGACGTCGAATCGGCGTCGGAAAAAAAAGCACAACGGTCTGGCTGCATGAGTAAGATATTTTTTCCTAGTTGGAGCCGGATAGAAGTGAGGTGGGATGATTGGAGAACTTTTTTTCATGAAGGATTTTTGGTAAGGTTGACTTCATACCGCGGTTTGCATCGCACGAGTTTTATTTTCATTTTGGCTAGGTCATCCGTAAGCACCTACCTATGAGATTTCGTGCGTACCTTATTCAATGTTTCAAAAGATCGAGGTAAACGAGGGCTTCAACTTTTTAGCATATCGATATCGAATATTCATTTGAAAAAAGTACACAATATGTACAGTAGAAGATGGCGGTGGCAGGAAGGAATTCGTTTAAAATTCAATATAATGTAAGTAGGTAGTATTATTATTCTCGAAACAATTAAGTGAAAAAAGTGTTTGCGCGAAACAACGCAAGGTACGGTATCCGTTTACGTCACAGTACACGATATTCGTTAAAATAATAACAACTCAACTCGTTTAATTAGCTGTCGTGTTTTAAATGTTGTACAAGTTGCATAACCGCTGTACCAGCTAAATTTTCGCCCGCGTAAAATATCCGGCGGCGCTGTTAGGCAACTTATTTTACACAAAAGTGGATGCTAAAGAAAGTACATACTACGTACGTATACGTACACTGTCGGGGTGTGCTGTACAGACCGACTACAGAGCACGGTGAGACGGTACCCGCGCACCACCTCCCGTCGCGTCGCGCATTTATCGGCACAATTTTTTTTCTTCGCCAACTTGTAACTTTATAGTAAAAGTTGACCTAAGAAAATTCAACCGATGGTGTACCGAGTTTTAGTATATGTACCTATACCTACTTGTCTTCTTTTCTAGGAGAAAAGAAAAAAAGAGGAAAAAAAAAGGAGCAGAAAGAAGAAGCTACACGACTACACGTAATGTACCAACTATACGTTAGTTTTTCTTTTCTTTTTTTCTTTTTCTTTTTCTTCTCCTTTTACTTTTATTTTTACTTTTGCTTCAAATTCATAAACGTCAAAGTACCCGAATGCAAATACTCAGATATTACAACCGAGAAAAAATGAATTTTTAAAAACGCCAACGTAGCCTTTAAGTACCAGCATATACGAGCGAGATATTAGTCAAATGGAAAATTCGAGAACATTCGCAGAGGCAGAGCGAGAAGGCGCGATAACAACGGAAGAGAGCCGCATGAAAACGTTTTTATTTTTATTTATTATTTATACCGACGCTAGGTAGGTACTACCTATACAAAAAAGCCCGCCTGTCGTATCGTAAACAGTAAACACACACATTGACGTGCGTAAGTGCTACAAATAGGTAAGGTTTGTACGGACGACGTATTCACCTTGTTCTCTTCTCTTCTCAATGTAGCTCTAGTTACCTATACCTAGAAGAGCCTACCTATAGTTCATATTACACACGTTGTACTCTCGTAATCGTGTACACGTATTTTTACGAGTCAGTTACCAATATAGTAGGTTAAGTTTGTGACAAGAATTAGGTCGTATGCTGGTGCTGATGCTGATGCTGGTACTGGTGTGGTTGGATATGGCTTACCAGCATCAGCCCTAGCAGCCGCTGCTCGTTATGTATTTTAGGTAGGTATGGTGCACTTTCGACACGTTTTCCACATTTAAAATACATACTCGGTGCATCTTAATTGGTATCTGCCTACCCACTCATCTATGGACTTACTCGCTTACATTACATGCACACACCCCTAACACTGGTAACATTTGCCATCCGACCACCCATCTTTTCCTCAAACTCGCCCTTGAGAAATTTTAAATTTCTAAAAATTAAACTCGACACAGGAACTTTTGCAGTGTCTTAGACGTACGTACCTATAGACCTACTCACCACTATCGTATTATGTACATCGTAATTATAATTACATACCTACACGTACTTACAGTTCAAACTAAAATTATTGGTATACTAGGTACCTACTACGTATAATAAATGTATTTACATAGGAAAAAAATGAATACGTAGGTATCGTTTTCCAAAACGTTACAATAATTTTACATCACATCGCGAATTACATTAGATACTTAGGTATACGTAGGTACGTACATAACTTTATTATACAAATTGTCTCAAAAGTTCACGTTTCATTTTCATATCGATACCAGAAATTTGATTCTCTCATGCAGACTGTTCCAAAACTCTCGAAACACATTTTCATTTTGACCAACAAGTTTCAGCAGGTAATTTTTCGAACCGGTTCTGTGTTTCGTCATTGGCTGCATGAATTAACGTTTAAATTGACTTTTTCCTCATACGAAACCCAAATAACGGTGTTCAGTCGAAATATCAAAAACCTTTTTTTAAATAGGTAGTAGAAGTACACCTTTAAAAAAAATTTTATCGTTCAATGAGGAAAGGAAAAATTGAATAAGTACAAGAGTTTGTCAACATTGTCAATTTTCAATTTTTGAAATTTGCAAATTTTTACGAAATTTTCACAAAATTGATAATTTTTTTAAAATCTGCGAATTTCTATTTTTCAATTTTTTTTTTTTTAATATTTCAACATTTCAATTTTTTACAATTTTGAGAATTTGTCAATTTTTCAATTCTTCAGCAATGATCGTAGTTTTTCAATATCTGACAATTTTTAAAAAACCTTGGAATGAATAAATTTTGTTTTTCCGAAGAAATTTTACTTTTATTGGTAAAAAAAATTATTGTAGATAGGTAATCGGTTTCAAAAGATCTGAAAATATTCAAAATAAGCCACCAAATGAATCCACGAACCCTCCCTTTTTTTAAATGACCAATTTCTTCAATTGTATTTTATTAGGATTCATTTAAATTCAATTGGATCGAATTTTTTTCCTGATTTTTTTATTTTTTTATTTTATAGAACCTTTTTCTCCAACTGCCATTCGTAATAATTCAGTTCAGAATATCACGAGAAAAAAATGAACCAAATAGGTACGTAGGTACGTCAATTTTATGGAGGGAATCGCAGTCGAAAAATAATTTTTTGCATTTTTGAAGGTGATGTTCCACGTGAAAATTTCTGAAAAAAATTTCAAGCGAAAAGGTAGATTTGTCTATCCTATCCACCGACTGCATTCAATTCGAATAAAATTCAATTTCATCTCATTGACAAACATTTTCTCTCAAAAAATTTCGATTAAAAAAAAAATCAACTTTTGAAAATTTAGGCCAAGAAATACCCAACAGCGCGAAATGCGTTTACCTCCATCTCCAGCTCTCTTTCTCTCTCTCTCTCTACACATCACGAATAAATCCAAGTTTTGGAACAACTTGTACGAAGAAGACTTGGAATTTCGAAGGATCGATATCGAAAGCGTTCATTTAAAACTAAAAACAAAACACCAACTCAACGCTATCACAATCACTTCTTTAGCTTCATCTAGTCGTCGTTAAGAACTTATCAAACAAGTTGTAATTTTTTTTTTTTTTCAGATAATCTCGGAGGATTTTTTTTCTTTCGACGTAGGTACCTACAGCTATTTATACGTGAAGTAAAAACAGGGAGTATAAAATTATATTACATATCTAACGTAGGATTTGCCTTACCGCATCTTATTTGTAGTATTTGTATTGCTATTGCTTGCCTATTACGTGAGTTAGGTAGTTGCAAAAGTTGTTCCTTCTTTGTTCGTACATACCACAGCGTAAGTAAAAGGTAAACATCGTTAAGTATAGCTATATAAATATACATATACATAGGTAGGTAGGTAGGTAGGTAACAAGACAGGATAAAAATTTAATTTTGCACAGTACAAAAACGCGCTTCATAGTACGTTTCTTTTTTTTTTTTTTTACCTTTATTACCTTTACAATCAATAATAAGTCTTGTAACTTTTTACGCGGACGCGAGAGGGCACCTAGCCTTATGTATTATTCCTTTCTCTTTTCTCATTTCTCGTACTCGTTTTATACTGTACTAGAATATAAGTAAGGTGTTTTTTTTTTTATCCATTCACCTAATTTAATTCAACTCAACTCGACTCAACTTAACCCAAACCAACACAACACAACACAACACACAGCCAAGATGCAAAAACTTTCTTTTTGCTCCGTTAGAACTGAACAAAATTCGCATTCGCCATCGTCGTTCAACATTTTAAACGCGCTTATAACCACCAAACCGTAAACTCATTACCATTCCACACGATGCGATGCGATTTTTTTTCGCCGCAATTTTTTTACTCTCCTCGCTTCTTCTTCGAGCTTAATTTTTTCCGTCGCGTAATATCATCTTCATCTTTACGGTTTAAAAGAAAAAACAAAAAAAAACAACAACAACAACAACAAAAACGAATGAAAAAATAAATAGTTCCTGTAGGTAAACGTAATTAGAAGGAAGAGAAAAAAATTTCAAGGAACACAAAATAGTTTTTAAAAAAATATACATATATATCGCGTAACGTATTACAAACGATTAAAATAGTACGTCGTATATATTAAGTAAGTAAGTAAACCTGATTTTTAATTTAATTTAATTTTTAATTTTTACTAATCAACACTCGGCACTCTGTGCAGCGTTAAAATCATCACAGTTTTACATTTAGTTCCCAAAACCTTAAATGATTGTAGGTAAATACTCGCCTTGGAAATAAAGTATCTGATTTTGCTATATACTTAGACCGTACATTAAACGAATTTTTGTGCTTGTAATTGCAATCAGCGAAACAACAAGCGAAAAAGGAGCTGGTTTATTTATACTAAAATTGTGGTAAAAAAATAAAAGGAAAAATCTTTCGTCCAATTTTTTTTTTTTTTTTTTAAATAAAACCGTAGTCGAGATTTTTACCAAATTATAGGTAAGTAGAAAGATATGTAATGTAAAAAAAAAAAAGAAAATGGCAATTGATGTGGCGCGATTAAACGCATATTATCCAACCAGTTGTGTATCTGAAGATTGTATACAGAGCTACGAAATGTACCGGGCCGAGACCTTTCACGTACGAAATGTTGGCAGTATTGCGACAGCTTTTTGTCATATTGTCTGAAACGAGAGAGGAAAATTGAAGCAGCGAAATTACGAGTGTCGATTTTTAACGCGTTTCGATTTGGACGAAGAGGCAATTACCGGCGCTTTCCAATAATTGAGGAATGTATTGTTTCCAAAATACGCAAGGTCTTATTCTAGGTCCTTTACCGGTCATCGAATTGTTCACATCTAATGTCAAATATTCTCTACCGTCGGCCGTATGCAAGGGCCAATACACCGAAGTCCACGATCCGTCTTCGTTCTGGCTAGGATTTCTATAAAACGTGAAAAAAAAGTACAAAAATTATGATAGGTACGTTGAAAATACTCGAACACGTAATAATGCGTACACAAATGGAACATCGTAAGTTATGATTTGTAAAATGTAAGTCTGTATGGGTAACGATGAAAGGCGTAAATAAATTTTCTACCAATTTCTTCCTCGCTCGTCGCCAACTCGACTAAAGTTATCTCTCGATATTTCAACGTGTTTACTTTTTTTTTTATTATTTTTTTTAAAGGAAGATATCATTTTAATTGTGAATCTGTGTCGATTTTCAACCCACTTACGTTAGGTATCTAAATGTAAAACGTCAATAAACGTCAGTTACATGTGGTGTATTCTTCTCGATATGCATGTCATGTTATATACATTTTTTTTCCTCCTTTGTGTTCCGCCCAAGCAAATTGATAAAGGTAGGTACGCGTAATCGAAACGAACAGAAATAATAAGAAATTGATATCGTAACGTTTTATACTTTTTGAGCACATCAGTTTTTACAATGCTTAGGTAGATATAATTTCTCTGAATTCGGTAACAATAAAGAAAAAAAGCAGACTTTTTATCTGCGTGAGAAAAAGTTCCTGCAGTTGAGCTGTGTTCTTTTCGATTTTCAATCATATTTTAGAATAGCCATCGCTTCTTATTTTTCGGCACAGCAATAGAATTTATGAAATGAATTTTCAGCTACAAATAGTTATATATTTGTTGCATTAATATTTTTTTTCAATTTTTTAGTTTTTCAAAAAAATTTTTCCTACAATAAAATTTCGGGTTTCCCTTCTTTTTTGATTTTCCAATTTTTCAGGTATTCGGGTATTCAATAATTTTTTTTTCAAGGGGTATAGGGAGACAACCATGGTGAATCTGCCCCGGAGGGATCCGGGGCTGATATTTAGGTAGTAGATGGGTACTACCAAGAAACATGCATGACCAAAGTTTCAGACCCCCACCCCCTGGTTTTTGAGAAAACCCCCTTTAAGTGGAAAAAAGATAAAAAAATTTTTCTCGGGCCCCATTTGATGGATCTTCGTAATTTTTAGTGGACTACCTTTTTTTGAAAAAAAAAGTCCACTAATGCGTTCGGTATGGGTATTTTTCATTATTATTTTTTTCCCCTTTTTTTGGTGGCTTGATAACTCGAGTAAAATTTGACCGATTGAGTTGAAATTTTTACAGTGGCTTCTAC
>FIZT01017001.1:0-18263 GCA_900065295.1 Paracoccus marginatus | reverse complement strand
ATTTTTGAGGGGGGTTTTCTCATGAAGTGGCACCAATCTAGGGGGGGGGGGGCCCCACAAAAATTTCGAATTTTTTTTTTTCACCAAGTATAAATGAGGACCACCCTAATGTGGCGCCGGTTTTTAGTTTCGAAACGTTTTTCAAAACATTGAAAAATCACCCGAAAATTGAAAAAAAATATCGAGTAAGCTCAATCTCAGTGCCAAATTCGATTTCTACCACCGAAGTTCAGCCAGAAAAAAGTATTGTTTCTCTACTATTCAGAAGGGATTCGAAAATCCTTTTTTTTTTTTTTTTCATAAATGTGAATGTGTTGGAAAAATTGTTGTTTTCCCTAGGCCAATCTTGGAAAATTTATCGGTATACTTATTGTTAGTTGACAAATGCTGGAAAATTCAGGAATTTTAAAATTTTGGTAAATTTCGAAAGATTGACAAATTTTGAAAAATTGGCATCGAAAGATTGACAGATTGTGAAAAATTGAAAAAAGATAAACTCGTTTTGAAAAAATGTACTCCGCCAAAGCTGAAAGACTTCCACGTTGAACTTCACTTTTCGACTACCTAATACCTACCTACGTTATAATAACACGCGGGGAAAATTCGGCCATCTATAGAAAAGTCACACAAACCTGTCACGGATTCTATATTCTGTTTTACTTTTACGATCACTGTACGTATATCGCTTTAGGGAACCGTGTAAAATATTTATGATACTCGATTCGTGCCACAACTCGATTTGAATGTTTTTTGTGGAAAGCGACAAAAGAAAGAACGACGTAGAAAAACTGTCATCTTGAAAACGTTTAAAAAACACGAGTAACGCAAATTTTATGCGAACGTTTTCGAGTATGGAAACAATTTTCGAGGTAATTCGAAAGCGTTATTCGTTTTCTTCCTCTCGTCGCTTCACCGTACAGCTACACTACGGCTGATTGTGGTTACGTTATACTCGTCAAGAACTTCATTATAAGTAGGCTCGATCAACTAGCATGTACTTATCTTTTTACCTTTTCACCGAAAATGTTATCGCATCTTTTGTCGTCAAAATAATGGTAACTTTGTTTCCACCGTGTATAGTACATAATGTGTTCTACATTAACGTGTTTCAATGTAGCGTAGCTCGGATGCTCACATCACTCTGATGTGAGACTTTTACTGACGTGAGAGTATGAAAAGGGATAGTTATGTCGGTCGCGAAGAAACCTTACAATTACATCGTGAAACAATACTTATTTATCGCTAATTTGAACGTCACGTCGTGTATGGTACGCAGGTAATCCGAGCGATACAAGTGCACGTGTTAGATTAGGTGTACTCCGATGTTCATTCATTTTTTTTTCTTTTTTTTTTTTTTTTTTTTTCCAAAAAAAAATTTTTTTTTTTTTTTTTTTTTTTTTTTTTTGCCAAAAAGAAATCATTGAAAAACACCTCGTTCGAGACACGAGCGATTTTTTTTTTCATTTTTTGAAAAGTATATTCTCGATCTCGCTTCAAGCTGTCTGCCGATGCGCCGTACAGGTTCCAATTTCATCTCTAAAAATCATCACATTTCTAAAAGTTTCTCGCGGGCGATTTTTCAAATACTTTTGATTGGATTTTACTTTTGTTGGTTTTCGTTTTTTGTTCTCGCCAGAGAAATATTTACTTTGTACGCCTTTATCTGGCGCCACCTTTTACTCGATGTGATGTTTGCAACGCGGTAAAAGGATCGGCTTAGACGTGTGTGGGTTGTTATAGTGGGCATTTTGAGACCACTTATTAAAAACACCTACATTCGTAGTCGTGTCCAGTCAATGTTATGATTCTAGCGAGCCAGGTTTCGAATTTATTTACATAGTCGTTGGTATTACGTTACATCTACGTTAGAGAATAAAGGTTCGAATGACATTTCGCAGATTTCCAGCTTTGTTCAACGTTCTCTAACCAGAAAATAATAAAATTTAGAAATAAGGAAGGGGCCAGAAATTAATTGTTGGCACGTTGATGGAGATTTTTATTTAGATTTTTTTTAGCAATTAAAATGACCTTGAATCTGATTACTTTGAATATTAAATGGTCGTCGAGGTTGGACTTCTGGTGCCAGCAGAGATTTTTTCATTTTTTAGACCATTTTACGTCGATCAACATTTTTTTCCAATTTTGGTCTGAAAAAGGAATATCTACCCCTCCCTCCCCTCCCCCCGTACATGGAAACTAATCAAAATTAGGCACTTTCATGAAATCACATTTTGAAAAACAGAAAAAATTCCGGAAACATTAAAATATCTTAGTTTTGAGTGAAATGGTCGCTTGAGATGTCTGAATCTGAATACTTTTCACCTGTGTGACTAAAAATCTGAAATTAGTTTTTTCATCTGTCAATTTTTTGTGTCTGTTGGAATTCAAATGAGGTCAGAAGCACTGGAAAGATTAAAATCTCGAAAATGGATCGAATTGGGTACCTCAGTTATTTGGGAAAAATTTTCCATCAAAATTTGATGGTTTAATAGGTATGCATGAGGGGGGAGAGGGGAATAGGGAAAATAATTTTTTTTCGAAGATCCATCATCTCGTTTTCGAGGAAAATTCGAAGATTTCTAATCGTTGTTTGAAGGTCTGGAAAATACAAAAAAAATTCTTTAGGGTCATTTCAAGTGTTCAAAGGCAAAATTTAGGGTCATTTTAGGAATCGAAAAAATAAAAAAATTTCCGCACGTATCTTTGAGAAAAGTCGGTTGGAAACTCACAGAAATAAGGGATTCAGTCTTCAGTCTCAAGTGGAGTGTTGAAAACTCACCCGTGCGTTTTAAAATCATTTCTCACCGAGAAGAACCAAATGTTCTGGAAAAATCCCATCATATCGTTTGGACAGCTCCTGAGTCCTTACTGCTCCAGATCGTCTTTTTTTAAATTGAATGAATTTTTCCAGGATTCAGATTCCTTTTGATGATTCAATTTTCATGTTTTCCAAGTTCATTTTCGAGTCTTGCATTGTCCTTTTGGCTGTGAGTACAGAGTACTTCGATTATTCCCGATGAAAACACATACTTGGGCACCTGCATTAAGCACGACACAACGTTACAAGCGACGTGCATAAGGTCAGCTGTCACATCGAGCTCGAAAACTAAACCTTCTTGACGGTTGAGCCAGCCAAAATACACGTACACGTATATACGTATAGATACGGAAAGGCACAGCAGACGACACGTAAACATCGCGCCGAAAAACGTCGGTATACGGTAAACATTTAATTACACCGTTGCGCTGGCAAAAGATGGTACGTTCTTTTGGTAATTACAGAAGCGAAAAAATTACGGTGCCGAGCCATTAATCACTGGAAGGCAATGGCCGCCTGTCACTCGATAGCTTAGCACGAGTCGACTTTCGTGTTAAGATTTCGCTGCTGTATGGGCTAACCATCGAGGGGAATTAATAGCGTGCGGCCAGCTTCGAGAGATTTTCGTCGCCATCGTCTCGACGCCACTAGTTGAAAAAGCTATATAGGTACCCATTGCCTACTAAAAGATGGGCCACATCAGGAAGAACGGTGATAATGGCCAACCCTACGAACCGAAGTTCGTCTTGTGTAAAAACCCTTTTTCGATAATGTTCGAACATCGATGTAAATTTGGGGCTGGAATAAAATACGGCTTTCTAATTTTATTTACGCGAATGTCAAAGCAATCGTGTGGCGAATACCGCGACACTCGCCCTTCGTTCGTTGTCGTGATCGTTTTACAACCTCGCGTAGACGTACAGCTATAGATATTATGCGTCTCGTGTACTTATGGACACGTGTATTTTCGAACGAGGTTGTTCTTGAATGTCCGCGTGTGTTTGCCTAATACCCAATGTCCATAATGTGTACCTATGGCTTTATTTGTGCTGGGGCGAATTTATCAAGCGAACAAATCCGATTTTATGGACAAATTATTCTGTAATATAGAGTTCCATATTCATAATGGATCAGTTACATATATGTATACGCAGACGTACACACGCGGCGCAGATAAACAGATAAATAGATGAAACCTATATCTCTACATATCTACTGTAGTATGGTTCGAAACGGAGATGGATAAATTTAAATTAACGCCGCTGCAACTATACCCAAAGTGATAATGTCTTCGCCCATAATGTACCATATACTATACCTAGTACGATACGACTACCATATACCATCGAATTATACCTACACGTAGCTCTCATTCTACGTACAAACCGCACCTTCAGCTTCTAACGCTAAAACACCAGATTAGGTATTGTATACGTAGGACGTACCTATCTACGTATGCTTATAGCATAGCCGATACCTAACATACGTATGTTTTGTCTGCACGCAAATTCTGTGTTTTTCTACTCCTCGTCCTTTCATCGGAATTACATTCGTTGACTTATTATCTGCTTACGAAATGAACACGAGTGATTATAAGTATTCGAATATTTTCAAAAAAAATATCCGCAACATTGTGTGTACAATCGCCTCATTAAAAAAAAGCGAAACAAGGTTAATGAAAATTTTATCTGTTTTGTATCGCGTGCTATCGAGTCGATACGCAAAAAGAAAAAAAAACGAGGGCTCTGTTTCCTCTCAAAACGTTTCCCTGGCTACATATATAGGTACGTTTACGTATATTCTATACACAATACGAATGTATAACAAAAATATATAGATTTTGCGCTCGTCCGCAGAAATGATATTTTGATTACATTCGACGACTGCTCGCTCGATTTAATGGTAGTAAGATCATTAAGCTTCGTTCACGCTGTAATGTCCACAATCCACCGCACATCCCGTTTATATACCATCGTTCATCGAGTCGCTCGTAGCTCGTATAGATGATTTTTCAATTTTTACCCTCTTTTTTTTTATTATATTTTATGGCCGTGATTTCGTCATCGTTATTCGGGTTATGCTATATCGAACGTATACGAGCGTTGCGTCCTTTTTATGGGTGAGAATTTGCGAAAATGTCATCCTTTTTCGATGTTCTATCGCCCTATATTTATAGAAAAATGAACCGAAAGGAAAAAAAAACGCTTTATACATATTTCCTCGATCGTCTCGTATACCCTGTTATGGAGTTCGCCAGCCTGCGTTTTGTATTATCGCTTGACAGCGGAAAACAATATGCTCGTAAAAGTCTATTTCGATGATCACAAAATCGACCCGATGTAACACTCGAACCGTATTTTATACACTCGAAATTTCGTGTTGTAGTAGTTTAGCGAGGACCTAATGTGACGAGTGGTCGGTAATATTGGGTCGTTTGAGAAATGTTTGCTATGAATTTAGATGATGAATTGTGGATGCGTTTGCTTTGAAAAGCAGATACTTACGAATCGAGTTTTATTTAGGAAAATGGATTTTTTTTTTAAATTTCCAAAAGAGGCTACAGCAGGGTGAGAATGGTATTTTAGACTTGGGAAAGGATTTCTATGAAATCTGTCCCAAAAGGTCAGCCATTAGGAGAAGAAATTTTGAGCCCCCGTCCAAGTAGTGAAAGTATTTTCGATAGAGGAGCCAAAATGTGTTTTCCTCATTTTTTTCACATTTTTGCCAGAATGCAGTAGGTAAATTTGTTTTTCATGAACCCAAAGTTTTCTGGAGGGAGGGGAGGGGAAGGGGAGAAGAAGTTCCGATTTTTCTCGAACTTTTAGAGTGATTTATCGTCGAGTTAAGTGTGCTTGCTGGCGAGTTGGAGTGAAAATGTGGACCTTTTTTGAGAAGCCATGCTCAGTCACCTCAGAACGCAGCGAACTAAAATTTTCAAGAAAAAAAGCACATTCTGTAGTCCCGTCTGCCAAAATACATATGTACTTTCGCTTGGGTTCAAAATTTTTTCTCATTATGGTTGACTTTTTGAGCTATGGAGAGGTCGAAATCGGTTTCTGAAATCAAAATTACCATCCTCAACCCTGAAATGAAAATTATCCGAAAAATCCCAAATTTTTAGGAAAATTTGAAAGTAGCCCATTAGGTAAGTATATGGGAAATCGGCCCTGGAACGAATTTTGAAATTTTCCTGTGGAACTTGGTCTTTGTGGTCTAACATCCTTGTGACAAAATTTTTAGCCCTCTACCTGGCTCCTAACCCCTTTTTGAGAGGGGGATGAAACATCGATTTTCGTTGGAAATTTTCATTTTCCGCAGTTTTCAACCGAAGTTTTTCAAACTTGCAGAGATGTTAGACACTATTGAGGGCTATTTATGGAATTTTTGAAATAAAATTCGAGCATTTTTTGAAGGTCAAATGGGCATTTCAAGATTTCTAACGACCAAGCCATTTTGGTAACCCTTTTCAGAGGTGCAATTATGAAAAAAATATGTGTACCTATAATGTGATGTACAACATTTTTTTTTTCAGAATTTTCTATTTGGGTGGAAGTCTTTCAAAAATGTGTAAAACTATTTTTTTTCACCCTCTTTTCACCTTTAAATGGGTCAGTTTTGGTCAAATAAAAATTTCGATAAAAAATTCAGATTCTGCAGGCCAAATTATCCCCATCTAGACACTTTTCGCGATAATTTTGGCAAAATTTGAAAAAATCGATTTTCCTCTACCTAGGTACATTTTCAGAATAAAAAAAAAATCAAAATTTTCAAGTTTTTCTAAAATTATCGCGAAAAGTGGTTAGATGGGGGTAATTTGGCCTGCAGAATCCGAATTTGGCATCCAAATTTTTATTTGACCAAAATTGACTCATTTAAGGGTGAAATATTGTCTACTAGTTTTAATTTTTTTCAAATATCATTTCCAGAGATATTTTATCATTTTTTTTTTAAATTCAATTTTTTCTCCTCCCTTTCCAAAAAATTGATTTTAAGTATTTTTCACAAAACTGATTTTGATTTTCAAGATGATTTTTGATAACTTTTTTGGTGCCTTAGATTCTTTTTCTTTATTGGAACTAATTTCTCTACTGAATTACCTCGATGGAAAATTATAAACCTATCGTACAAAACGAAGTTCCACTTATTGCGAAATTCAGGTTGGAAACTGCGAGTACGCGATATTTTGATTTATTAGCGACGCAAACCAGGCGACATACGAGTATTTGCGGATCGTGTATAGGTATCTAGTATTAATGTGACACGCGAACGCGGAATCATAAAAAAGTGTTCAGCCACGGCTAAGTTATTTCACAGTAAATTTATTTCAATTAAATGCGATCGCCACGTATTTAGCGCATCGATTAGCGCGTTTCAAAAAATATATACCGCATACAGGATGGAGATGAAAGTTGGCTGTTTTGGCGGCGAGTAGCGAGAGTCGGACGGGACGTGGCGGTCTTTATTATTAAATTTTTAAAGCCATAAATTACATTAGGTCGAGCGGTAAATTTGATGTATGAGCTGACTAGAGACTTAACTTTCTCCATAAACGTCAGATCGCTGCAGTTGAAATTTATGTATCAAATTTGGAGGCTACCGAATTTCTGGCATTCTGCGGACTTGATGAAGGTGTGCGCGGTGGTTAGTATCCACGGCCACGTCCGCATCGTCCAGCTTTAGCCAAAGCTGTACGAGCTACATGAACGGAAAGGGTGCGGACGAGTCGCTTCGCTATTTACGGTGGCGTAAAATACGCGCACGTTAAATCTGTGACGTATCTGGACGTGTGCCTCAGCTGCCTGTGTGTGTGTGCCTGGAATCAACGCGGCCGCTCGTCGCATTTTAATTGTGCATGCCTTAAATGTATCATTATGGCGCGCTATGACCGTACCAGTACCGCCGTATTTATGTATGTACACATACGTATGTTTTCGCGGAATCTCTGTGACAACGTTACATAATCGTCGAATACGTAAATTAGAATACACACCGACGCGACGATACGGTTTAACGCGCAAAGCTCGCGCCTACGGTGCGGCGCGGTACGACGTAGGCGAATTTTGATTAAAATACGTGCTAAAATTTGGAATACGATTTTGCAATTTGCACAGAAACGTTTCAAGGTACGAGATAAATTTCGGTGCTCTGGCGAAAAACAGACGTAGGTACGTGGTAAATACGCGGAATGCGTCGCTTGGCGCGGTTTGCAGGACTTACGAAAAGAGACAAGTCTAACTTGATGATTAATAACGTTAGTTGTATAGCGTTACTACTCATTAAAAGTGTATCTAGCAAAATGACCTTTCTGTATTTCGACAGCCGTTGAAGCTGCGCGGTGCGACGCGACCTCGAGCTGCGGTACTTTCTAAAGTATACTTTATCATGTTTCTTGGGTGTACTTTTTTCTTCTCGTAATTTCTGCTCGTAGACTCAACCGCAATAGGTGAACCCTTGCGGTACGATATTGCAAATTTTCTCGCTGATGGGTTTATAAATAGTTGTAACGTGGGGGTGTTTTTTGCCATCTAAATGGCATAGCTCGATGCGCAACCATGCAGGGTAAGGGTTAGGTCGTGGGTTTTTTTTTTGCTCTCTAATCCAAAGTTTCGGACTGCCCTTTGTACTTGAATTTTTCGTTCAAATTTGATTTTTTTTTGAAATTTTTAATCATTCTTTTCTTTTGCAAAATTTTTCAAATTCAAAATGTTCGTAAGGGTACCAAAAAGTGGATTCAACTTTTGAATCGTGCGGTTTTCTGATAGTAAATATCATCGACCAAAAAAACTAATTACGAAAACGTGTCCCGCGAGCCAATTTATCCCTTTATACACCTTTTTCGCGGCCTCTTTGCCTAAAACTTCCAGAACTGAATTTTTACCCTGAGAAGTTTCGAGGAGGTACGAGGATGAATATTGGTCGAATGGAAATTCTATTCTAATGCGAGATTCGGCTTTTGCGGGTCAAATTACCGCCATTTAGACATTTTTCGCGATAATTTTGGAAAAACTTGAAAAATTTGATTTTTTGACCATTTTTTTTTTTTTTTTTTGTGAAAAAATGCAGGGGAAAATCGAATTTTTCAAGTTTTGCCAAATTTATCGCGAAAAGTGTCAAGGTGGGGGTAATTTGATCCGTAAAATCAAAATTTGGCATCAGAATTTTTATTTGACCAATAATTCACCCTCCTCGTACGGTCGTACCCTGTCAAAACTTGAGGTTTTTGCTCAAAAATGCACTTTTCATCAAGACCCGGGTGAGCTAAAAATCTGAAAAATTACCACATTGTGCTGAAGTAAGTGAGTCCATATTATTGTAGCTTGAAGAAAAAATGCATGTCTTCTAGTTCTGAAATTATACAGCGATTTTAAAATTTCTAAGCTGGTTTTTAGCTAGAATGCAACGCGAAAAAATCTAAAAAAATTCTCAAAAGTTCGCTACCACTCCCCGTATATACCGTGTAAGTTTCAAAAGTTTTGATTAGTGAGGTGCCAAAATAGGATTTTTCAACAAAAAACAATATTTTGGGGATCTTAGTGAAGAGGGAGAGGGGTGGAAGGTGGAAAATGCGCCCTAAATTTTTTTTGAGTCTTTAATAACGCCTGGTGGTTAGTTTTGAAAAGTAGCTTCGCCTACATAATTATCTTAACCGGAGGCGCCCTTTGTTGTCAGTCAAATTTTCTACCCACCTTTTCTGAGAAAACTTTTATTCGTCAATTATTTCAAAATTTTGAATAATTTCTTATTTTTGTTTTGGACTATTTTTTTTTTAAACGCACTTTTTTCATTTGTACTGCATTCAGGTACATATTATATGAAAATAAAATGTTAGCAATTCGGAGTATTCTCACAACGCACTATTGAAAATGTTGCTAAATTCCAATCGACCATAATATCGGCGTAAAGTTGCGGGGGAATTTTTTTTTAAACGATCGTTAAGCTAATTAATAAAATTTGCATGGAAAATATAAAGCAAAATAAAAAAAAATAAAAAAAGAGAGAAAAAACAGAAAACCGCGCAGGCGAATTTAGAGGCTTAAATTATTGCAAAATTAAAAATTCAAATTAGCAATGTAATTTATCGTTAAAATGGTAATTTCCACTACCTCCGAAGATTTATTCAATTATTTAAAATTAACGCAGCTACATTGGTGCGCCATGCCATGCATGTATAGAGGGACCATTTTTTATTCGTTCTTTTTCAATTTTTTTTTCTTTTTTTTTTGTCAGCAATCTATCGGCTAGAACGTGGTAAAAAATACCATTTCACTTGATTAATTTTTGAATAAGAATTACTCTTTTTTTTCGTGTTAGTTAAACTTGCATCGGGTAACTTCGACGTGCGATTCAATTTCGTTTCTAAAGGTTTCCGTAATTAATATTCTCGCCGCTTGAAAACATACCGTAGGTTTGTTTGCCACACACCACGAGCAAGCCACGGTACACTTCTGCTGATGGTGAAGGAGAAAAAAAAACCTTAAAAGTAGCGCTTACTTCCTGCCTGACCTCGTAAAAATAATACATCAAGATTGACTATATAAGTATATAAACTTCACCCAAATTACTAGGTTCAAACGTAAAAAGCCTTTTGAAGTGAACGCAAGGTCGCTTTATGGAAACTTTTTTTTTTTTTTTTTTAGTTTCACCCTTTGAATCTTGATATATTTTTTCCTGCACCGTTTTCATTATTAAAGCTTGATCCGTTTTAGGAAATTTTTCATCGTATAATACACGGTTATCAGCGTATTTTTAAAGCAGTTTTTATTTTTAAATCGTTCATTGAATTCGAACAAACAACGATGGTGGTTTTCAACGGTGATAAATTAACCCATAATGATAGCACGTTGACTTTTTGTGTAAGCGACTCTTCGTTTACACGCGAAACGGTCGAAATATGGGCCTTTTTGTCCCCTCGTATTCTCTTATAAATACTTTTGCGTCGCGTTGGGGTATTTGATGGTATATGATCTTGAAAATTTAATCGAATCATAAAATGCAAAACTATCGGCTTGAAAATGCACTTATACGACGAATAGAATGTCAAATTCGACTCCTTAAATACGTTGTTAGGCAACTTATTAGGTAATAAAATTGAAATATGGTCGTACACGTGAGGCAGTTATGCAACTTATTCGACAGTCGAGGGGTAATATTCGGTCGCGTATTAGGGGGTAACTGCGCCAGTTTCAATTTCAAAATGATCTAAAGTGCGTCGTATGTAAAGAAAAAAAAGTATTCGCAAAATAGAAAATGGAATCATATTTCGAATATCGCGTCGCGTCGTTCAATTATTTAATGGAGATTTTCTATTCGAGAGCACTGTCATTTCCTATAGTGTCTCTTTTTCGTTCGAAAGTGTCATTCGTTTATTTGAGATATGACTTACGGAGTTTGATAGCGAATTGGAAATTTCCACGGGGTGAGATTGCGAAGTTGGAGTGTAGGTATTAGAGTGCCCTTGGCATATGATACCTCTACCTATATGTACTACATCCGAAAGCAGGAAGCGAGAGGATGTTATGTCTTGCCACAGTTTGTGTTGGAAGGATTACAAATTGAATGAGTGAACGAAGAAAGGCTTTTGGAGAAGAAATAATGGCGTCAGCGTTGCGTGTAGTACGCTATAGCGGTATTTCTGCCCGAAATATGCGTCGCCGTCTCTAATGGAAGCTATGCAATTTCATACATACGCGGATTTAGGTTCGAGTTGCATGATCCTCGAGTAACAGAAGCAATTTACCGAAACATTGTAATCTTTTCTGTGTACGCTGCTGTACTCGCTCGGGTCACGAGGTTTTGTGATACGTAGTAAGTACTACGATGTATCGTACTATTTGTTGTTTGTATGTACGTACAGCTTTCGTCTATGCACACTCTCGTATGGTTTTGCTCGAGAATAAGCGGCGGACGGCCAACCAGGCGTATTTTTTCCTTCGATTCAGCGCGATAAGCGCACTTGTCCAGCATCTCTCATCCATTATTCGAAATGATAATGCGAATACGTTGCTATCGTTATGACCGTAAATTAGTTCGCTACTCGCAGCAATTTTAGTCGAGTTGCGAAATTTCAGCATGAACGAGTTTTTCGTATACTGCTCTCGATGGCTCGGTCGACAAATTCGCCGATAAGAAATTTTCATCGAAAGTCTTTTAATTTGACCGCCGTTATGGTTTCTTGCTTTTTTTTAAACGGATTTTCTGAGTATATTACCATCGAATTCCAGAAGTTTAGTCTAAAGGCACAAAATTGAAACGCAATTATTTTAATTTACTTCTTTTTCACATTACGACTTAAAATTAGAATTTTATTGTATGAATTAATTTTTTTGAATTTTTGATAATTTTGAATTTTGAATGATTCTGAAATTTTCATTTTCATTTTTTCTCCCAAAATTTATCAATATTTCAATTTTTTTTAGTTTTTTCATTTTTTTTTCAAAGTTTGACTTTGAAAAAAAAAACGCATAATTTTGTTTCGAATTCAATATGTTAGTTTTTGATTTTTTCATTATGCCAAGCTTCGAAGAATTTTTAATTTTTTTATTTCAAAAGATTATTTTTTCAATTTTTCTCATTTCCTTAATTTTTTCGAAGTTTTGTATTTTTTTTTTTTAAATTAATAAATTTCTAACGATTGATGTTTTTTTCAATTTGTTCAATTTTCTTTCATTTTCAAAATTTTGTCAATTCAATTTTTTGGATTTTTTGGATTTTCTCATTAAAAAAAAAAAATGAAAATTTAATTCTTTAGATTTCAAAGTTTTTTTTTCAAATTTCAAATTTTTTTCATGTTTGTATTTTCTCAATACTTTATTTTTTTTTATTTTTTACTTTTCACTTTTTTTTTCTAAATTTTAAATCTTTTAATTTTTTTTTGAATTGTTCATGTGTTTTAAATTTTTTGAATTACCTAATAATTCAGTTTTTGAAGTTGAAAAGTTTTTTCAAATGTTTTCTTTGTTTGTTTATTTTTTTTAAAAAATTATTTCGACCCAGAATTTATATTTTAGAAGCATTTTTTAGGAACATTTTCTACGTAGCAATCATACTAATCGATATTTCATTTTGTTTATTTGTTTCAGGTGAGGGTTGATACATTCCTTGCTTAATTTTATTGGGAATATTGACTCGAAAATGAGTAAGTTTACAATTGCGTATATTTTTCCAATAATCTTAACCGACGAATTCGTGATGCTCGGTTGGAAATAAACATGTACGAGTACGTCGACTCTCGACCCGACTACGAATGGCGATAAATTTTATATGAACGATTTTTTTCTTCTTTTTCTTCGTCGATGTACGCGATCGCCATAAGTAATTGGTTGAAGTATTGGAAAAGCTGACGCTCGCGAATGAACCATGAACGCGAGAACGTGTAATAACCGGCGTGAAAATAGTCGAACAAATGCGGTTATTGTTTGGTAGAAAAATGGCGAATAATTGACTCGTCTCGGTTATGTTCGATATATGTATGCTCGGCGTATACGTATATACGATAACGAAGTGTATAAAATTTCGTTAATTTCATCAGCAGCGTCGCATTTACCAAGGCAACGAGTTTGCACCGCGCTGCGTCGCGTCGCGCCGTGTCGTCGTGAGAACCGATAATTATTTTATCAACGTCTGGTATGCAACCCCATTTATGTATTATGACCGACGATGTGAAAATTTCGTCCTGCTACCGCGAGAAAAGCTCGACCGAAAATTCACTCTCTAGGTAGCTCGACTGGGTAGAAACCTCGACCTGCAGAGACGATAGATAAAACGACTAATTATAATATTGTAGGTACGTATATCCGATCCGACCAAATCTCGGTGGTATTCGTCGCGTCATTTACGATTTGGTTGACCGGACGTTGCGCATGCACGCGTGTAGGAACGAAAAAAATTGGAAATAAAGAATACGAGTATACCTATTCCAACGTAAGAGGAAGAAGAAAAAGAAGACGACGACGACGACGATGATGATGATGGAAAAAAAACGAAGACCAACAGAACAGAACAGTTTCCACATTGAATAAGAATATCGTTGTTGTGTCGGAAATACGAGATCTTAAACACCTGAAGATACCGGTCACGGTTCGTGGACATTGTCATTTCATCCATTACATAGTTCTTTGTTTTGCGGTATGTACGCAGCTCACCGCAGAGACGCAGTTTCCTAGCCAGTTTTTTTTCCTATCTCTATCGTTTCTTCTCTTTCTCCGCGTGCGAGTCTCTTTTTTACCTTTCGGATCCGGCGGGAGGTAGGAGGAGGAGGAAGGATGAGACGTATACGGCGGCTCAGGTATACCCATATATGTAGTACCTATATCCTAGGTATACCTACATATACCTGTTCTTAGTATGGCGAGTATTTCTATACTCGTTTTTCGTCTATTTTAACCCTTTCTTCTTCTTTTTCCTTTCTTTCTTAAATAACGTATAAATGATATTTCCCGTTCGTTCTACCATTTCAAGTTGAGAATTTTTTTTTTTCGCCGCTGCTGTGCGGACGCGTAGGTAATTTTTCAACGCACAATGAACGCACAACCACTGTATATATAAGCGTCACATTCGAATAAAGAAACCATTTTATCGTATACGAGTAGGTATACATTATATACCGGGGACCAGGCTATATCGCCGCGCCGCACCGCCACCCTTACGTCTACGTCTACGTACACGAAGATATACGCGGATATCGTATCGTATAGGTGAACGTACACAACACTCACAACGCGAGTGACTCGTTTAAAATAGAGAAATGGCAATGCGAGTGAGAAAAAGAAAGTACCTACTCACTCCTCGTGGCACTTATTCTACTATATATACCTATATATATATACCGTATACTTTATATACGAGACGCGCAAACAACCCCCAACATAGCTGGTGAGGCAAAAGAACGAAGAAAATTTCTCGCAAAACTTGCCCCGGTATCTGGAGAATAACAGTTTGGCCGCGCGCGTATCGTAGTCAAACTCAATAAACGAAAACAGAAAAGTGATAAAAACTTTTACACCATACGCACAGCAACAACAACTTTTAACCAGATTTATTTTTTGCGCGGTTACCGCCTCTTCTGCCATCGCCCTCGTCCCCCTTCTCGCCCGTCTAACTACCGACTTAAGATAGCACTTGAAGTGTTAAACGTTCGGTTCGGTTCGACGCGTTGTTGCGTTGCTTAAGAGAGTAACACACCACACCAATCAAGCTGTCCATCCTTTTACGATACATGAGATGAAATACTGCGTAACATTCGCGAGCTCGCGAATCGATTGCTCTGTAGTTAGCATTCTCCCTGGCCAATACTCACAATACTTGCATCTACTCGTTCGTGTAATTGTGTAGCATCGATACGAGACCAAATTGCTGCCAAAAATCTTCGTATTGCTGTAATTATGGGGTTCTCAATATTGATGGAAATGCTATAAGCTGCGGAGAGCTCGTGTACGTTAAATCTGTTCACGATGGCATGGGCGAGCTTTTACAGTAAATTAGAATATTCCCAGAGTCGTTTTAATGTAATAAACATATTGCGAAAGGAATTTCAATTTACATTACAGTTCGAGTAGTTTTTCAAGCACAGCAACTTACGGTCATTTAAACCACGTCAAATTTTGAAATTTTCCTTCATCATTACCTTTTGTACGAGCCTGCTTCTTTTTGTCGCGCGAATTCAATATACCCATTCTAACAATGAGAGACGATAAAACGAATGGAATTAAAAAAATTTCAAATTTTATTTCCTCTAATTTGTAGCAAATTTTCATAAATCGAATATTCTCCAAACGCTCCTATATCTCTATAGGTGCTGTATATTTTATGATTTTATGTATGTATTCTACCATGCACCTAATAGACCTAATCGAGTCTCGTTTTTGTCGAAAATTTCCAATAGCTTGACAGTTTTTACGACTTATCAATCAAATTCTTATCGAGAGATGGCTTCGCTGAAAATGTTCGCATTTGGAGAAAGAATTTTACGACGCAAAATATTATTACTCTGTGTCTGTGTATGGTACAAGGTGAAAATCATTTCCAGCTGGAAAATTTTCTAAACGTTACGAAATGTGTTTCGTTTATCGATGAATTGCCATTTTCGAATCCAGACGAGTTATATGGTATAGAAATTTACAGCTTTGAGAAAATAAACGAATAAAAAAATCAATTTTTCGACTTCAAATGAGGGAAGAAATGAGACCATATCGACTTGGGGAAAAAATCGCAAAAATGGATGAATCCAGTTTAAATTAAAAATTAAACTTTTGTGAATTTTTGGTGGCGAGAGGTATAATGGAAACCGTAAAATTGGGAAATTGAATCCTTTTTTCTCCCATTATTAATAACTTTTTTCCAATTTTTCAAATTTTTCCAATTTTTCAAATTTTATCAATTTTTAATTTTTTTTTGAATTTCCAAATTTTTTGAATTTTTCATTCATTATTTATGTTTAGAAATTTTCACGCTTTTTTTTTCAAACCTTACTGTTGTTTCTAAGTGTAGTTTCATTTTTTCTTATATTTTTTTTTTTTTTTTTAATTTTTTCAATCTTGATTTGTTAAAAATTTTAGTCATTCTATTGGATTCAATTTTTAATAATTTTTTTTAGATTTTTTATGGTTTTGAAATTTTTGCCAATTTTCGATATCTTCAATTTTGCCCACTTCGCAGTTGTTGTAATGCGGTTTGAAATTTTGAATTTGATATGTATAACTTTTCAAATAATTCAAGTCTTCGATGTTGTTACCTACTTTTAAACCTTTGTCCGCTTTCGATGTAAAGGTCATTCAAAAGAACCCGGATGGATTCAGTTCGCCTCATACAATTCCAAACTGTTTATAATGCTGTAATGCACCTTTTAGGTAACGTAGGCAAGTTATATGCTAGAAGCTCTCGAAGAAATATAGCAAAGGGTGCGCGCATAAAGGGAAAAGCGAAATAAGTTTGTGAAAAAGTTTAAATAAAGGCCTTCGTCGCCGTTGTCGAATAGACTTCGCATTTTTATTTTCGCATTTTAAAAGCTTCGTGCTTACTACGCTGTAAGCTATCGATTACGCTGCCTGCCTTAACCGCTTATTCGACCTAGAAAAAGTAAAATAAAGGAAAAGAGCTGGCCTCGGCGACGACGTCGAAAAATATTATAAGAATTAATTATTCGTGCATTTTTACACAAAGTAGTAGCCGTGTAGGAAAGTTTGGCGAGAGGACCCGGTGCGCGATCGAGGCAACGACAAATTGGGTGTAAAAAATAATAACACACGACTCCGCGGTTGTGTGCGAGGTTGGGGGCCACCGGGGGAGGGGGCGATGATCGCGAAGACGCGTGTATATATTGATCGTGTGGCATTGCCGCTGTTGTGGCCGCTCGTACTTTGGGCTTGGGCGTAAGTAAGCGGCTGCGGTCGCGGTCGTAGCCGTGTAATTCTTGCGTTTTGGTCCTCATTTAGCGGCCACGGACTTAAGCAGTTTGTCAGGTGGTAACTGCTCCTTAATCGAGAGAAAGTGATTAGAAAGGGGTCCGAAAAGCAATTTCGTTGTTAAGTGCTTCTTAGCACGCAACCCTCCATAGCCCCGCGCCTTCGGATGTTTGGCGTAGTATTTTCCGCAGCTAATGACGATCGGGCCGGGCCGGGCGTCTCTCCCGCATCGTTGCCAAATCGTTCTCTATTAATTTTCCACGTCCAACGTTTGTAACAATCGTTTGATGAAAGAAATACTACCGCATCGTTGTGCGTATGTCTATAATATACTCCCCGTTCTTCTCCCTCCGTCGTTGGCCCATATTTCGAGTATTTCTTCCACCCCCTTCGTTGTATACTACCTGTGTACTGGCAGTATGGCTCCCCACGTTGCTCTTTTAACTCTTCAAATATTATGCGAAGTTAAATCCACGCTAACGGGTAATTTAGTCGACGTACGTAAAGTACGATACCGGATGAGACGAGGTTTGAACGGACGGTATAATGTCGCGTATACGTATAGGTACCAACGAGTTATTTTTATACTTATTACGCGAGACTGGCGATGGCGAGGTGCTCGTATATACATAATAGGTATGCGGATATGGTGCGTACGTACGAGGCGTGAATGGCTGGCGATGGCGCAGACGAAGGGTGACTTTGCAACAGCGACGTATGTAGCGTGGCCTTTGCGCGAGCTGCGATATATTTCGGTACTTTTCTAATCAGTTGAGCAATATCGGCGGCGCGGCATTTTACGTCGTTGAATGCTTGTAAGCTATCATTAATTCATAATTAAGAGTTTTATGACTCGTGTTCGTTCGATGTTTTTATACTTTCCAGCGACCTTTTTTTTTTGTTGGAGAACCAACTGCCCAGCTCTTGCCGGACCCCCGGAATCGCTGTTTGGCATTACTTCGGGGGCCTCTGGGTCTGGGAGCACCTACATCCTCCGCTGGGGGGGTGGGTTTTCCTCTTTTTGCTTCTTTTCGCCGGAACAGAGG
>FIZT01016997.1:0-20184 GCA_900065295.1 Paracoccus marginatus | reverse complement strand
TTATCCTATAAAGGTCTTATCAATCGACAAACATTAGCGCTCCAAGCGAGTTGTGGACTTCCCAATTCCACTTTCAAGATTTTTATATAAAATTTCCGACTATTGCCATCTGTGACAGTAATCAGCTGTTGCTAGCGCGTGCGTACCTAATACCTACCTAAATTTCACAAATTTTTCTGAAAACGTTGGTCTATCTCACTATCTACCTAAATCTCTATACAAGGTTACTGAACACTCCACTCCAGCAGAAAATTCTCATCACATGAATACAATATATATCACGATCAATTACGATATTACTATTATGTAATTATTCAAAACGTAAAACTTACCTTGAGCTTGAGATCACAGAAGTATCAGGGCTCAAAATTGCCTATCTGACAAACGAAAATCTCCTAGGGCCGTATTCATAGTCAATACTTGACACGTCAAGGAACCGAAATCCGATACTAGACAAAGGGTTAGTGCAGGTTTTTGGGTACTTAAGTACTACTTGGCACTAAAGTATCGTCTATGAATACGGCCCCTAATCTCCAAAACTTTGTCCATTACTTACTTTCAATAATGCTGAACGGCGAGCTCAAATCAACCCTGAAATTTTCAGGAATTATGTATAGGTATGAGAGTTACTTTCGTAAAAATAAAATTACTAGGTTAAGAATAAAAATAGAAAATGTAATTCACGATAGAAAAAATCACACCGGTAATTATAAAATATCAGGTAATAAAATGCTTAAAAATCAACGTTGAAAAAATGATCTTTTCATTCATTTCGTCAATCAATAAGTTTGGTAGTATCGACGATTTACGTAATCTATTAATCGACACAACGCTTATAATTTTAAAAAAAAAACTAGCATATGGAAAGATAGTTTCAATTAGAAATTAACTAATTGTTATACGATAATTAATACTTTGATAAGAGCTTAAGATACAAAAAATAAAGCTAAATAAAAATATTAACGATTAAAATATTCAAATTCAAATAAAACGATCGAAAATGTCGTAGTAAAATCATCAATAAGAAGCAATAACTAGTAAATAAGTACATATAAATGATGAGACGGGTAATCTATGGGAATTTTGAAATCTATCAAACAGTAAATCGGCCTATGGATGCAAAATATAGTGAAAAATAAATCTCATTGGTATATAGGTAAGCTATTTCAAAAATAATTCGTTCAGTATTGAAATGAAAGTAACGAGTCAACATTAAACATAAAGTAACTCAATGAATCAAACGAATCTGAGTCAAAAAAAAAAAAGAAAAGGAAAAATAGATTTTACGAGCAATACTAATTGCTCAATGGTAGGTAATACTAAAACTTTAAACTTAATAGAAAGTAACAATTAAAAACTCTTAAACATCTTCCAAAACATACTTCTCCAAGTATAACGAGATTGCTTTTATGCCATTTTCAATTTCGATCTGTGGGGAAAAATGGTTCAAATTTAAAATGCATTTTCAAAATATACGAAAATACCTATCACTCATGTTATAAGCGTTTTAGGTCATAAATAATGAAAATTCTTACATGTAAGGCCCAAACATCGTTATTTTGGTTGATGTAAATATGATTGTTATTTCGATCTTTCACCGAAATCTGCGTTCTTCTTTTTGAGTAACTGAAACTATAGAATTCGATAATTCACGAAAATTATTATACGTTTGAACGTAGGAAAAAGAACAGTATGAACAATTGAACAAGTTACCTCTTCGACTTCGAATGCAAGGTTGATTGAAACACGTTCAGTTTATCCTTAACACCTGCCCCAAAAAAAGAGCACGCCCACGCCATTTTCAACAACGATACTGCAGCGTTATAAACTTTGATGAAATCGTTTTTCGATAAATTCATAGTTACAAAAACTACTGCAAGATGAATCCAAACGTCAATGACACTGAATAAATACCGAGTTGGTCAAATTTGAAAGATGTATTACCTGTTTCCATAGCTTTTATCAACAAAACCGGTACAATACTGTCTTTTCTAATCGGTGTTTTCAAAATGGTCTTCATTTCGTGAATACTTTTCTCAATTTTTGAGACGTTCGTGAAATATTCATTCTGAAAAAACACACTTGATTCAAGTTTCAAGAATTGAAGCGAAGCTCTTGAATAATCATACAACACAAAAATTACAAAATTAGGTTCATAATTAAACCATTGTAAGGATAACTCATAGTTAGACAATGCAGATGATAATTTATCAAATATCAATGAAGCAGATATCACTATATCTAGAAGCAGTGTGGCATACAGGTGAAGCGTTCGGAGGACGAAAATGAAAAAAATAAAAAACTGACTTGAAGGGTACCCCTTTCATCATTCAAGAACAGTTTGAAGTAAGATAGAACTGATAGAAGCCAATTTGAATACAAAAGAAACGTGGGTATTGAGGTAGAACATCCCGCAGCGTTCAATTCAACCACAGGAAAGCATGACCTTCGCGGCTTTGAAATTAGTTTCCCTTTCATTTTACCATCCCCATCATTACAATGAACGATGCAGAAATGGCGGAGAAACAAAACGCAATATAAGTTATGTAGGTATTCTTCTGTTTACCTGAGTAAAAGTTTCCAATCTCGATGCTCTCTTGCCTAATTCAGCTAATTTTCTTAAAATGGCATTTCTTCCTCCTTCCGTCATTTCGTGAAGGTCGACTTTCCTTTCGTAATATCGAATATTACTGGAATTCATGGCGAGAATTTCGGCGTATGATAGGTTGGCGAAAAAATATAAATATTTGTGAAGTTTATGGAACTTCAACCATTTAGCGTAACCTGAGGTGAGAAAAACAACTAGTGGTAGGTGAAAAAAATTTATGCAGAACATACACTCATATAAGTATACGAATAATTACTTACGCGAAAATAAATCCAAATCCGTGTACCCTATACCAACATAGTCATTTAATACAGCAGGCGGAACGCGCCGAAAATATCTGTTGTTCTTGTTGCAGCAGTCAACCTGTAAAGAAGTAGGTAACATTATAGCAATGAGAATAATGATACAAAAAATATACAGTACGTAGTTTGACTACACGAATACAAACTTTAGTTTCATTCCAGCATTCACGATCGGATAGTAACTTTTTAAATCGATTTTGCCAACCATCTAACAATCTGAAAACACCATTGAAAAAAATTACTATTTTCTAGTAAAATGGACATCAACAAAAATAAAGCGTCAGAGCCGTTGAAAACTCCGATCTTATCATATGGTAGGTACCTTTTTTCGTTTTCGAAAACGGGATTATTCTTTACTTTCCGAATCAATATTCCGCATTCTTCTAACAAACATCTGTTTACTTCTGCGAAGCCGAAAAAGACTGGAAGAATTTTCAAGATAACAATTTTCGATTCAGAGTCAGCCTGATTTACGTGAGGAATCAACTCGATCAACTTCTTAATCGCGAAGTCTTTCTTATTTAAAAAGATCAAACTTTTCAGATATTCTGAAAAAAGACGACATGCATTAAAATGCAAGAAATTAAAAATTAAGGTTTCAAAACCTATTCATTACCTGCGCTATTAACTGCTCTTGTCTTAGGGTCCACTGAAACATAAGACGATCATATTATCATAAATACTTCTACCATTTTAATAGTAATTTTCGAAATAATTATCCAGATGACAAAGAGGAAACCTCAACTTATTTCACATAAAAATATTTTGCAAAGCACTACATGATTTTGTTCGTAGAATGGGGAAAAAAGAAGAATAAGGGTGTCGGCCATCCACCTTAATAAAATTCATCACATACTGAGCACGCTTGTTCTAGGTATGTAATATGTATTATGAGTATAATACAGGTCGAAAAACCAATGCAAAAATAAATAAAGATTGAGAAAATGAACGAGTACCTAATGTTGGGTAGATGTAATTGTCAAACTTTTAACTTTTTGCATAATTAACCCATACTTAACGTTAGAGCTGCAGTTGCACAGTTGACTTATCTTAACTTATTCTACGAACAGTATCTATCGGTAGATTAAAAAATTTGGAGATTCAACAAGTGTATGCCATAAAACTTACTATTTATAGCAAACTTTTAACTGAAGCACAACAAGAACTCCTTACGAACCAAAAAACGCAAAAGGAAACGAAGTATAAACTAAACCCAATTCTTCATTATACACAAATTATTGAAATCCTGCAAACTGCAAAATCAAAACACGTACATTAATGAAACTCGTTGACGAATCGGCGACTCGGTGTACAAAGAAAAGAGCAGCAACGCGAAGGGAAGTAATTTGATTGGGAACCTGTTCACCAATGAAAACGTAGAATGGCGGCACCGCACAGGCCGAAGTTTCGAATTCGAGATCAGGAGTTCAGATAACAGTTGAACCAAGTTGAACAAGTGAACATTACGTCGGTTCGCATCGTGAAATTAAAGTTGAATCGTTGCATGGTTGCGTTGTTGCGAAAAGTACGTGTATCAAGACTGCAGTGTTATTTATTCAAATTATCATTTAAAATAAGTATCAAGTGTTATTATTTTATATCATAAGAGTAATCCTGAATGCTTCATAAATTTATTGTGGACGAATGATGGATGGAGTATGGTGTGAATTTTCTTCTCCGTTACAAGTTCTAATTGGAGTCCTATGATAGTCCACAGAATATGCACGCATATCCTTCATTTTAGTTGGATGTACTATTCATATTCATCAAAACAAAATTACATTGCTTCTTCAGTGATTGTGAGTACTTACCCTTTGATAAATTAATTTTTCCTGAAATCTTTTAGGATTAAAAAAAAACTAATTCAATTCAGTGTTGCTGGATAACTTTTTCAGAAAAAATTGACATATTCAAGTGAGTAAAGTACTAAATAATAAAATAACCAAGTAAACGCACACGCCATCTTAAACCTAAGGAGTTATGCCTATCCCGAACTTTATAAGCATTAAAATGATAGTTAGATTATTCTAATTAAATCGGGTATTTTAATAAAAATTACGTCGTACTGTATAGATTTGGATAAATGATAAAGTTTCATCCAAAGTTATTCCAAAGCAAATCTAGTTGTAGCAACCTAGGCTGAATTTCGGCATAGGACGGCTCCGAAAGGCGTATGCGTTTACTTGTTTATTTAGTACTTTACAAGTTGAGAAGATTATCTACCTACTAATCCAAAAATTTCTCTGAATTTATTTTATATCTATTCGTTTGCTTAATTTTCTCGATATTTTCTTTAATTTTTCGAAGATGTTGTGAGTGACATTAACGTTTAATATCAAGACCATTATGTTTCAGTCTTGATCTTTTTGAGCGCGGGTTGAACGTTGAACTGCCAATAAAACCGTTGAAAGCAAATTTCCAAATTTGACATTGTTCATATACAACATACATACGCTGCGCTGGCTTTTTATGTCAACTTCTTAGTCAACTTGAGCTGTTTTTTTCCAAAATCCAGATTGTTGGTTTCCGTTGGCCAATATGAGCATTTGCATGCGACAATACGTGATTAATACATAAATTGCGTTTTTATTCAACTTTATATTGTAAAGTTCTGCCCGTCGTTTCTGCCTCACATACACGTAACTACGCTCTGGTAAGTTTACTCGTGCGCTATCTCCATATTGTGTAGTTATTGATAAAATGATAAGATTTAGAATTTTCGATGTTCAACAGTGAACCCTCTTGGTGCTGTCGTTTCGTAATATCATTTTGAAATGAATGCGATTTGTTCTGTTTGTCTGGAAGTATTTCAAGGTAAAGCTGAAGATCCCGCTTATTCTTCAAAGTGCGGCCATGTTTTCCACCATAAATGTATTCTCGATTGGCAAGTGAAGTAGGTATAATCACGTTATTATAATTTTTTTTTTGCATTCAAATTTCCTTTTGTTAATGCGTAGTTTTAAATTTAGATCACAAACGTGTCCAGACTGTCGCGAATCGTTCACGAAAGATAACATTTACAAATTAAATTTCCACTGTGAAGATGTTCCCGAATCAGTCATTGCGGAGATGAAATTAAAAGAACTGCAGTTGGAATTAGCAAAAAAAAACGAAGAACTTATTGAAGTGCAGCTTCAGTTGGCTAAAAAGAACAGCGAAATGCAAGAATTCGAAGAAACCTGTAGAACTGTACTCGACAATATTGATACCCTTAGGTGAGTTGTCTGATGAAATGATTATTATAGCTATAAGCAATTATTTATTTACGTTAGTCATTTTACTGAGTGAGAAATGAAAATTGACGTGTCATATAATCGTGGTACTGACACAGCACTATGCCTATTATGTAATTAACTACGCATATATGCGTGGATTTGTTACAAAATTGTAGTTTTATTTGGTTTGATGTAAATAGCATTGAAAATGAACGACTGAAAAAAGATCTCCTCGAAAAAGAATTCTCGAATTTGGTTCGTAATAGTGGCGATGCTAAACCGTCAGGTTCGTCTCTTGAGCAAAGAGAAACGATGGAATCCGAGCTATCAGTGGAGTCTACAACGGACGCGATAAATCTGTGATCTCCACGTCGATGATTGAATAATTGACAAGTGATGTGAATACTCTCTTTCATTTTTCTAGCAACAAGCTCTGAAAGTAGTGGCTAACAGTTACCTACAATAATTTGGGTTTTCTTCCTGTACAGTACCTACTACTTGAGAACACCATGATTTACTTTATCTATCGATTCATTTGTGGAAAAACATAAAATCGTGATTTATTGTTCGTGAATTTTCATCCGTTGGGCAAGAAATCATTTAACGACAGACCAATGAAGTGATGATTTGTGCTAATTATTAATGATTCGCTCTACGCTCTGCTTGCTTCGCTTAATGCATAAAATCTGCTTCTTTACGTGTTTTTACTATTAATGACGTAGGTTTGTTTTATATAGGTAATTTTTTTTTTATTGTAATTTTGTGTAAAAGACATTTTGTATCCTACTTGGTCGTAAGCAAAGTTGAAATGCCGATTTGGTTCGTGTAAAATTGACTTGATAATTTGGTACCTATTCAAAAATAATCAAAATATTCCGCTATGTTTGGAAGCTGTTGAGTTTTTGCTATCCGAAATAGAAAGAAGTGATTCCAATTTTTTTTTTCAAAGTTTCCATTTATCGTGTTACTGAGTTTTTAATCTTTGATTAATGAGAGAAGTTTGTGTGATTAGTTATATAAGTTGTGTGAATTCGTAAAAAGAAAAAAGTGTGTCAGATCGTGATCAGATTAGACTTGAAAATGCAATTTTACCCTTCAATAATAATTACGTAGATTTTTTGTTTTGTGAGAAATAGACTAGTGGTCTTAGCTACATTTTTTCCCCTCTATTCTATTAATTATGTGCAGGTCGTGTACGTATATGATGCGGATAAGTACTATGTTCTTACATAATTTTCTGGACACTTCTAGCGTAAATAGAAACTGCAGTCTACAGTATGAATGAAGTTCATATCGTTCATATTATAGTGAAGGATAGGATGGGGCAGTTTAGGAAAATTCTGAACTCTATTTCGCAGATGGCAATTGGCAACAAAGTAAAATTTATGTAGTGATGTACCACATCATGAAATTGAATTCATTGAGATGTGCACAAGAGCGAAGAAGTATGTAGAATAGCCATGCCATAAGTATCAGGTTTACGTTTCCCTCTCCCTTCAATTGCGTCCGCATACCGCCGTATTTTTGCAAATGTTTATTCTGTCTTCGTAGGTCGTATTCGTAATCTCTAATCTTTCGTTTTAATTAATAATTTTGGTTTATAGTAATGTGGATATGCAATGTGAGAGGTTTTAAAGTTCGTTAAATTTTATTATGAAAACGTTTTCGTTAGTTTGTGATCTTATTAGGCTCGATGTTGGTTGTGAATTAAGTACATACATGATTCGAGTCATGCAACCGTTCAAAAATCACCTGTTTGATTATGAAAATTCAAATTGTGTCAGAAGATCGTGTTTCAGTGGTGAAAGTTTGGAGAAAACTTCCACCTTACACTTACCCTTATGAACTTCATTAGAAGAGGACCCCCCTAAAGTAATTACGTTGTCAGTATTGGTGGTATCGAAGGTTCCACCTGTTACATGTATACCGTCCGAAATCCATCGCAACAGATGACACCAGCGAAGAAAGGAAATGAAACGAATTGGGAAACCAAACATGCTCTTCATTTACAAGAATTGGAGGAAGCTCGAAATCGCGCTCTGCAAATGGAAAAAACTATGCGCTGGTGGTCCGATTGTACCGCCAACTGGCGAGAAAAGTGGAGCAAAGTAAATTAATGTTTTTTGTGTTGACTGTTCAGCGATCGTAAATGGTAAATTGATAATAAATTAACACAACAATTATGATTCGTATGATTTGTAGGTTCGAAACGAAAGAAACACGGCCAGAGAAGAAATTAAATATTTGCAAGTTAAACTGGACAGTGCTGTGAAAGAAAGCAGTACGTTTAGACGCCAAAAACAGCACTTGGAATCACGAAACGAACAAATGCGCAAAGAACTTGAGCAAATTCATACGCTGCTAATGAAATATGTCGGTAAGGAATAGCAAAATCTTGACATTCATTCATAGATTTAATACTTCTTAATGAAAGTATGTAATTTTTATAATTTTAGGTCATTGGGATACCCAGTTGTTGGAAACAATTCAGAAATTCGAACCGGCCAAGTTGAACGTTATATTTTATCAGTCCGATTCAGACGAACATCAAAATTGTAACGGTAAAGACTCTGGTATAGAAGAGTATATTTTCAATGACGGATCATTCGGTGGTAAACATCTAGAGCCAGTGAATGAATCTGCTTCGAAAACTTCAGCTTTGGAAGATACTTTGTCGAATATTTCCGAAATGAGCGACGAAATCGTCAATGATGAGTTGACAAGACACCGGGTGTCTGAATTACAGTTGAAATTGAACGAAATGAGTAAAACTGTCGCGGCAGAGCGAGAGTAAGTATTTGTGTTTTTTTATTCGATTTCGAGTTAATCTCGTTTGTTTTTATTTCATAATGTTTGTTACAGTGAAAAGCAGTGTCTTCATAAAACTATAGAAAAATTTGAATCAGAATTGATGGTTTTTAAAGAAAAATACGAAGATTTGAAAATATCAAAGCAGGAAGCTCTACGTGAATTGATGCAGCTGAAAGATGCTCATAACGATGTCGTATCTAATATTAAAGTCGATTTGCTGAACGAGACGACATTTAGAGAAGACGTAGATAAACGATTAGCTGATGTCAGAGCACAGGTAACCGCAACATTGTTCTGATGCTCGGTACTGACTAGATTTTCTTTTTATTTGGTACTGAAGAGTTGATTGTTTACAGTTGGAACGTCTTCAAGTAGAAAATGCATCTGAATGGGGTAAACGCGAGAGACTGGAAACTGAAAAATTATCCTTGGAAAGAGAAAATAAGAAGTTACGAACAGAGTTGAGAGATACTATGGATAGACTTGAAAGGCGAATCAAATCACAACCTACGACTGATAATGAGCTCAGAGCATTGCAGTTGGAGTTGACCGACAGAAATAAGGTACCTTTAAAGTTGTTTTTAAAATTGAGAAAATATTTTTTTACCTTTTTTTTAAAAAAAATAAATGTAGGAATTGAGTGATCTGAAACATGCGCATCTTAAACTGAAGAAAGTATTTGCTGACAAGAGCAACGAACTTGGTCATGCGACCAGAAGAATAGAGCAATACGAAACCGAAGTTAAGAAATTGCGTTCTAGAATCGAAGAGCTCAAAAAATACCTAACCACGGCTGAAGAAGAAGTCGATGCTAATAACAATTGCATAAGGTGCTTGATATTTGTTTAATTTATTGGCGTTCATTTTTATTGAATTTATAAACTTGATTGAATTTACTTTTGTAGGAAATTACAACGAACCAACGACGATTTACAGGAGCAAGTTGATAATCTTCAGGTTCAAATTCAGTATCTTCAAAACAGGTATAAAAATTTTGGTTCAAAACACCATGAAGTGAATATTCTTTGATTATTTGTTGCTATTCATACATAATAATCTTTTACTTGTACTGTTATCAGATTGAAAAGGAAGTCATCGGCGTTTAAAATTCAAAATCGATTTTCCGATGATCAAGCGGAAGAAGATGGTAATGTTTGAAAATGAAAACTATTCGCCAGGTACGTGGTATTTTTTAATTTACCAAGGTGACCAATGGGATGACGCCAACAATGTGTGTGAGACATAGCCTTATGTGATGAATATTTTGGTTTTAAACAATTTTTGCAAAATGCAAAGCATCTGAATAATGATGGAGAATGAGAAAAATTCGAGCCAAAATAATGTGAATTAATCGACAACTTTGAGTTAATTGCATTTAAATGTTTAAATTAAGTACCTACCTAATACTTAGTTTTTTTTCGTTTTAAATTATTTATTGAAACTATTTTTTAGTGATTTTATAAATAAATTTTCTTTATTGATTTTTAAAAAATAATTTCAATCGTAAAATATTATAATAAAAGTCGACAAAATCATTAAAAAACACAACACTTGGGTTATAAGTAAAGTACTTCTTTTAAATACAAAATTCTTTAAACAAAAAACAACGATGTAACCGTAGGTATTTTGGTAATTTTTTGGTAGCTTATATTTTTATCACAAAAAATTATTCATCAACATGGAGTACCATCGGAATAGGTTAGAGGACCTGGCTTACAGATTTTAGTCCTCCCATTGGATCCATCGATATAATTACAAGTAAAAGTGAAATATCCGCATGTCGAAGATTTAGTATAATAAGTATGAGCGAATTTTTTGTCGCCGCTCAATTCGCCGGTTTCACTTTTTGTCACAGTTACGTATTCGTCGAAAGAGTTTCTCCCATTATCGATAAAATTAGAATCTTTCTGCAGTTCCTGTCGTTCATATTGGTTACGATTATTAACGGTCACTTTTCCTTTTCCTGGTTTTAGTAGTACAGTTTGTGTTTGAGCACGTCCCAATGATGAGGTAGTAGCATGGGTCGTATCGCCAGCAGTCGAGGCTATCCTACCCTTGAAACCGTTCGGTATTCTGTAATTATCTGTACCAGGGACGACTTGGCCGGCGTTTAAATAAGGTTTTCTCATGTCAGCCGAGTCGCGGTCGATGTATGCGTCATATGTTTGACTTTTGATCGCAGCATTTTGGTACTGAGATGGGTCGTTATGAAGTGTGGTGCTTCTGGCATTGTACTTTTGATCGTTTTGTGGTATCGAGGATAATGGCACGGTAGACTTGACGATGTCGTTTTCTTTCTTGACGATTTGTTTAGTCGTTCGCTCCGTTGTAGAAGTAGGGTTCGGAGAATCGTTGATCGAAGAAGATAAATCTGACGAATCGAACGCGAGTTTTGTTTTATTTTGAGCTTTACCGGCGCTAGACTGAGCTGAACCAGAGAAAGAAATTCCAGATTTGAATGAGCCTTGGAGTTGCGTTTGGGACTGTCCGGAAGAAGCGCTATTTTGCGAAGACGATGTACCGCCTCCTTCGAATTGTGCGCTTTGGTGTTTTCGTTTAAGATCCGTTGGTAAAAATCCGATTTGAGCTTGGCTCGAAGTACTACCTGGGCCAGTGGATTGAGCGTCTGCGATACCGCCTCTATTACCTACTTGAATTTGTGTGTTCGTATTATAATTTACGCCAGAACCCTGAGATTCAGCCAAAGTAGCTCCAGTGTTGTAATTGTATTGAATTTGCGACTGACTCTCGCTTTTGCCGGCTTTACCTTGAGACGAACTTGAAGCGGATGTCGTGTTACCAAATATTTGAGTTTGGACGCTTTTTTCGTTATCACTGGTTTGAGCTTGAGCTGAGAATGAACCTGTGTACGTGCCCGAAACCTGGGCTTGAGCCATGCCGTTTCGTGTTTTACCTTGAGCAGATGCTGCAGCGTTGGTTCCGTTAGGGTTCAAGTTTAGACTACTCAGTGATTGACTTTCACCCGATGCTGTATCCAGTAAATTGGTTTGTGAGCCTGAGGATGTATCGAAACCTTGGCCGCCTCCCTGGAAATAACCTGTGTTCGATTGAGGCGAATATCCGGTAGAACTAGGAGGATAGATGACGTTGGTTTGGCCACCTTGAGGTGTGAGGAAACCTCCTGGTGTTGAAGTAGCTCCAGCTTGTGGATGACTAACGCCTCCTGGAACTGGAGAAACTCCGCTTTGTGGATAACTGCCGCCTCCAAGAACAGAAGAAACGCCAGTTTGTGGGTAACCAGTACCTCCTGAAATTGAAGAAACACCAGTTTGTGGATAACCTCCACCTGGAACTGAAGAAGCTCCAGTTTGTGGATAACCACCGCCTCCTGGAACTGGAGAAACGCCAGTTTGTGAATAACCTGCTCCTCCTGGTATTGATGAAATTCCCGTTTGTGGATAGCTACCACCTCCTGGTACCGAAGAAACGCCGGTTTGTGGATAACCTCCCCCTAAAACTGAAGGAGGTCCAGTTTGTGGATAACTACCACCTCCTGGAACTGAAGAAACGCTAGTTTGTGGATAACCCGCTCCTCCTGGTGTCAAAGTAACTCCAGGTTGTGGATATCCTCCACTTCCCACAACAGGTTGAGGATATGTCGCTGCTCCAGGTTGCGGGTAGCTCGCACCTCTAGGAAATAACGCTGTGCCAGATAGGCCACCGCGCTGAGGATATATTCCTCCTTGAAACTGTTGGCCTGAACTTTGTGGAAAAACTCCTCCTTGAGCAGGATATGGTAGATTTTGCGGATATGCAGCGCTGCTTGCACCTCCTTGTTGACCATAAACGGGTTGATAAGTTTGCGGAAGCGTTGAAGGAAAACCTGCGCCTTGTTGGGTGTACGATGGTTGTTGCGGATACACTCCTCCTCCAGTTTGAAATTGATTCGGCCCTGAAGGCTGACCATAACTTGGTCCAGTTTGTGGCGTATATATCCCATTTACAGCTCCAGGTATAATACCACTTTTTGTTTCACCTTGTGGATTATATCCTTGTTGCGGATGTAAATTCGCTGTACCTTGTAACGCGCCACCTCCAGTTAACGCAGTATTCGCTCCACTACCTTGAAGGCCAGATCCAGATTGTTGCGGGTAGGATGCACCTCCTACTTCGCCCACTTTTGGTGGAATATAACCGCTATTTGATTGAGGAGTGTATCCGAGAGCTGATGGATACGATGCGCTTCCATAAGGTGATCCATACCCTGGGGTATATCCTGTAGGCAGCAGGTTTGCAGACCCTGTGCCCGGTTGAGGGACATATCCTGACGGGTATAATGTTCCTTCGCCTGGAAATCTACTTACGTCTGTACCACCTGACGGAGTATACCCTTGTTGAGGTACGTAGGCAGATCCTCCTGTATGTACAGGTGGTACACCGCCAGCAAATCCAGCTTGAGGATTGTAACCCGACTGCTGCGGATAACTCGTTTGTCCTCCAACTTGTGGAATACCACCAGCACTGCCTTGAGGAATATAAAATGGTTGAGCAGACCCAGCGATAAGACCACCTTGGTCTTGACCTTGACCTTGACCATACCCAGGCTGATATGCATTTGCTTCAGGCTGTTGTGGATAAAGTAAACCCGTTCCTTGAGAAATTGGACTTCCGATTGAAGCTCCGGGTGCCGATTCTAAACCTGGCTGATTCTGTCCAACGCTTCCTGCACCAGCGTTGGTGGTGGTAGGAGTTCCAGAAGTACCCGAACCACCATATTGACCGTTTTGGTGAGAAGAACCCGCACCAGATGAGGATAGTAAGGATGAATAGAACGGACCGCCATATTGACCAGGTTGCTGCGAAGCTCCTGCTACGTTAGGCGGTATATTAGATCCTTGGCCCAGAGGGTAGGATGAGCCAAATTGACCGGCGGGACGAAACGATCCTACTAATTCGTCGCACGGATCAGCGCTTCCAGACTGACTTTGCGCTTGTCCCATTCCCAGTCTTCCATCTATAATTGAATCAGTCGTCCCGTTCGTTAATTTTAATACTTCGTTGAAGGCCGATTCTTGCTTTAAAAAAATTTATACTTACGAACAGTAGCTCTGGATTTATCTTGTTCAGCTGTCGCCTCTGCGATTCCGCCTGTATCATTTTTGCCTACATTATCGAAAGACACGTACTGAGTTTGCGTTTGACCTTTGAAGGATTCTTTTTTTGATGGCAGCACTTCTCGTTTTCGTCTTCTCGACCTACCATTCGAAGCTCGTTCTTCCAAAGTGAATATGGAATAATTTTTGCAAAAGTTGAGCACGTCTTGGCCCAATTCTTTGTATATCTGCCATTCGTAATTTTGTATTAGGTTTTGAAAAAAAACTGCTTACATTGTTTTATCGTATACGGTTTGGGCATACTAATGTGCGAGCGCTTACCGAATCGGTGGAAGTGATTTTCGAGTTTCCTACGAATAATGTCCTGGAATGTGGTTGATGATCGGAGTTCGTTTCAAGTATTCTTTCCAAGTAGCACTCGTGTTTGATGACATCTCGATAAACGATGAATTTCTAAGAATGAAAGAAAAAAATCGAAGTACGAAAATAATGACTTGAGGTACGCTTTCGTTGTATTTTAAAATCCCAGCAAATTATTGGTTAAGTATATTTTTATACAATTTTTAATCGAAGTGTTTTGGAAAATTTAATCTTTTTTGCAAAATAAAAAACCAGCTTTTTACCTGATCTTCACTTTGGTGTATGGAAATAGTATCTGAAAACTCGTTGTCAGAATGCGATGGATTTCTATCTTCGATCGTCGCCTATAATTATAATTACGAGTTTTCAATTTGGAAAAAAAAACAGAAGCGTCGTTTTTGCAAAATTGAAAAAAGATAAAATAGAACCAGACTTACTGCTTCAATTGGATTTATAAAAGCACAGAGAAAACTCAAAACCGGACTAAACAATAGCACATACGTATACGTGAAGCCTTTAACCCGCATGATGACCATTCGCGAATCTAGTTCGAATGAAAAGGATTAAAAATTCACTCGACTACGCCGTGTTCTGCTCGAGAGTGAGTAAAACCAACTGTCGTCGAACCGAATAGCACAAGTTTTAAAATCGTAGCGTCCTTCTCAAGTTAAAAGGAACTGAGATAGTTGAACGCTAATTAAATAATCTTGTCTAAAATCAACCGAATAATTGACGCTTCTCATGATGCTGAACGTACATGATGGATTTTGATTCGCGTCGAGTACTCGATTTTTCTATTTTTGGAAAATTTTCTTTGGAAATTATTTATGCGCGTAATTTCAAGTTCGATATCGATTTGTTCGTGTTTTTTTTCACGAACCCTTCTGTAAGTTATCGAATCTCATCTTGATGGCGAGATACAGGTGTTGCAGAAACACTCCTGACTCGCTCGACCTTCCACTAAAGGGTAGAGCGCAGAATTTTTTCAAATAATTGTAAAAAAATAACCAACTGTGGGACGCGATTCGATTAAATTTGATGAAAATAGGAAACGCACCGCAGAGAAATGTTTCACCGGGGGAAAGGGCCGGACAACCGGATAGGACAATTTGAACACATCTGTTTACGTACCATACATTTTAACGCCTCGTTAATTACTGAAATATGGGTTAAGGATAGGTTACACTTAAAAGACGTAAACCTTGTCTTTTTATGATCATTTTTTTATCCCATTACCATTCGCGATACATTTCGTTAATTTTTTTTCCCCCATTTTTTTTAATTCTCGTGCTTCTCATCTTATAGTTGTGCAATGGCGCCAAACGATTTTGCATCTGATATTCAGGCATCGTTTGAGAATTAGATAATTTAATAGCTTCAAACTTTCCATATCTGTGTGTTTCGTTGACATTGTAAAACCGTCCACAAGAAATGAAGAAAGGGCAGGGACAGTAAACGCTAAATTAATTCTATTCTTCCGTGTATGAACTGGTACAACGTACTTACATGATGGTGCATTAATACTCACGCAGTCCATGGTTGTGTCGTCCCTTTGGTATTAAAATAATTATTTTTTTAGATATGTCGCGAGAGATGAACGAGGTATTACGTTGGATGACCTGATTAATAATTGGAAAAACAAAACTTTATATTTAAATTTTGGGCGGGAAAAAGTACAAATAAATTTTTGACAATCATATACATACGACGAAGTTATATACTCGCTAGTAATCTAGTAAGTACGGGTCTTACATGGCGATATATCGTTGAATATTAAAGATACGAGTAAATCGTTAATACTACGGTTGGAAAGAGAGTTGAACTTTTCTTCAAAATTATTCTAATTCCTCCTGGGACTTGAGCAATTATAATGAAAAATCGTACAAATATTTTTTTTTTTAATTTTTCGATCAGCCCAACTTCACGTTACAGAATTTGCGAACGCTACCGAGCTCATTGCGAAACAATAATATTGAATAGAAAACAATGAAATAACAAAGTCAAAAATCAACCATTAACTACATACGAGTAGGTACAGATACTTAGTAAGTAAACAGGTTAACAAAGAACGATGGCGCCCATCACGAAACATCAGTTTTTTGCTCGCTGACTGGCGGTGATGGAGTATTCAACCAATAGCAGATCGATAGCGAGCACTCGTTGCGCGTTTCCAAACCGGATTCTTTTCGCGTTTCCAAACACGACGATTCTTCGTGTTTGTACAAGTACGACTTGAGAGTGAACGATTTACCGCAGTGATGGCACATGTAAGGTTTGGCTGAAGAATGAGTCTGTATGTGAGCCCTGAGATTGGATTTATCCGCGAATGCCTTATCACAAACTGAACATTTGAAAGGTTTTTCTCCTGCAAAGTATACACGTGAAATAAATGTGCAGTTAGAACCGAATGAAAGCGTGAATTTAAAAGTGTGTAGGTAGGTGAAAATGATGATTGTACGACTTGGTAATCGAAATCAGGAGATGGAAAGTTTAGTTACCTGTATGAGTTCTTATATGACCTTGCAGCAACCAAGGTCTGGAGAAACGTTTTCCACAAATGGTGCATTTGCAGTTCTGCAAATGAGTTCGTACGTGCATCGAATACGCCGGTATTGAGACGTATACTTTTCCGCAGTGCTCGCATCGTTTGGCTTTTTTATCGGCTAACGATCGATGCGTCTGTCTGTGTCTGGCTAAGTTACTCGACGTGCTGTATGTTTTACCGCAGTCCCAGCAACGGTGCGTGTCCGTGGTTGGTTTGAGCTGGAAAATGACACGAAATGTGTTGAAATACTGGCCACATGTGTATGTGGAAGTCGAATAACCGTTTTGAAACAACTACATACACATACGTTAATGAAATATGTAGTGTAGAATCTAATGATACATATAGTACAGTAGGTATGTAGGTAATAGGTATCTCTACCGAATGACAACCATATACCACGATAACGTAAAGCAGATCGAAAAAACCGGCTCAAGTAACGAATTGTTCTTCCGTTTTTGTAATAAATCAAGCCTTAATCTCCCGCTATCTTTCGAAAACTAGATAATTTCCGGACAAAGTTATTCCGAAGGATCGGAAATTCTGGATAGCTCGACTCATCGACCGAATTCGCATCACACGTTGTAACGTTGTCGAGTCTGTCTCTGTCTGTACGTAATTCGAATGAGTCATTTCTAATTAAAGCTACGCTAATAGCAAATTACCTCTCTTTTTCGTGAGCTGTTGTCTTGGGTATTGAAATAAGCTAAAGTAATTTCGGCCAAACGTTTCAAATTATACAAATAATCGTCTTGATAATCGCTCAACTTGGAATCGAAGTACGTATTCAAATTGACATTTGTTTGGCTGTGCGATTCCTCTTGATCGGCTTCGTTTTCTTCGCTCGAACTCGAACAGCACGCAATTGTGATTTCATTGGAATTGTTATCAACCGGCCGTTGTTCGTCTTCTGCTTTTTCATCGAGTACTGCGAACAAAAATTGAAAAACAGTCGAGTGTGAGATAAAAAATTTTTTTTTTTTTACTCTATACTAGTCAATCAAATCTGTCACTATTGACGATCTTTTTCTTTATATCAACTACAGTTGAAGTACCAAGGAGTGAAAATTTCTTGAAATGACGAATAATCAACGTTCAATTCAAGGACCTACGGTTTATAGCGATATTATCACCGTTTTCGTGTTTCGATTTTGTTTCAATTTTCTGTAAAATGTCTTATTTCTCATAATATTGTGTACGCGTTTAGCTATACCTATATCTTGAATGTGGTTACAGAAATCATTAGCCGAATGAAAGATGTAGCGAAGTAATCGCAATACAACGATGATTGATTTGAATTTTGAATATGTTATGTACTTCATTTATCGATATCATCGATATACTAATCAATGCCTTACGAAAATTACAACAACCAAAATACGTGAATTATAAGGAAATATACACAAGTACCTATGCATACACATTACGTGTAGGTACGTAGAGTGATAGAGTCAAGATATGATATGGCTTACCGTCATAATTGCGGTATTTAGTAGCACTACGATAGTTATCGCGCTTGAATCTGTGCCTGTTGATAAGGAAAGCTTTGGGCATGGCCGAATTAGAAGCGCACATATAACTTTGATTCGACGTACTTTTTTGCCACATTCACTATTTTTAAATTCGAATTTACGTCGGTATCTAACAATATTTCAAAATTGAAACGCACAAATTCACGTATAAACGAACCCGATCTCGATGCGAATAACTCTCGCTGTTGTACTATGCAATTGCATCAGTGTCAGCAACTAGTGTGCGCGAGATATTCAAATTGAAAATCTGTACAGACTACGAAGAATTTCTTACCCCAACGTACGGGTGCGTGTGTGTACTACATAAATGAGTAAACTAAATACGGATATTTATAAATAAACCTTCCAATGTGTCCGATTCGCTCTCCTGTGTTGTTTGGCACGAGCTCCCGAGTCTTAAACGTACCGGTACCGAGCTGAGCAGCGAGCAGCCTGTCGCAGTATCCATCTGCGGCCAGGCGCTCTTTATAGACGAACCAAGCTGAATTGTGAGTCGAAATCGAAAAATTGGAAAGAACCACGAGGGCACGAGTACGAGCACACCCCTCACCAGGCCATTACACAGTCCGTTACACAAGTACGTAGTATTTTAGACTGCTTTTAGCATGTCTACAATACACGTACATGTACGTGACCACCTGTTGATTACGCCACGCGCGTATTCTCTTGTATTCGATTTCGTTCACCCGGCTCGACTGACTGGCTGGGCTTTTCTATTCAAAGATTCGTCATTGTAAGAATGAAGACAGGCCGTCTGCTAGTCCTGATGAATGGTCCCGGTCCCGGTCCCGGTCCTGGTCCTGTTGCTTGTTGTAACACGCTCAGCAAGCACAGATGTTTCTTCTCGGAATTCCTCAGTCTCATTTTCTATTGATTAGCTGTTTTTAGTTTGTATTGTATATCGTTTGTTAGTTTTTAAACTAGCTACTGTTTATATCTACTTAAGTTGTTCGTTTCGCAACGTACGTTATTCGTTTTACTGAAAATGGAATTGAGCTAAGTATTTTTCACGGTCTTTGAAATCTATAAAATTGGGGGAAAAGCTATGAAATTCATAATTGTTCGTAGATTTCATCTGAGAACGAAATTTATTGGAATAAGTAGTTTTAGGGCTGTTGTAGCATTTTTCGGGTCTGAGATGTCTCCTGTAGGAGTGGTTAATTTCTTTGCATTTAAAATTTTTCACATAAATGGTTAGTAAGTAGATGCGAGAAAAGATTTTCTGCCGTTGGAAGAAAAAAAATCCGCGACGCTCTTTAGCCAAGTGTATAGTGTTGTCTGGCGATAGGCCCAAAACCACTGTTTGATTTCAGTTGGCGCGATAAGTTTGGGAATACAAGAGCTCATTTACGTACTACGGTCCAATGTATACAAAATACACGTCGTATGTACGTACTTTCATTCGCTATTCTAACAAGTGTGCTTAAAAATAACTCTGAACGTGTTCAACTGTTCACGTGTGCGTAAAAATGAAACAGCGTAGCACGCGCAGGGTATGGTAGCAATCATTTTAGCGCTCTTTCTGCCTGCGAAGTATCAGCGCAGTACCAGTAGCAACAGTTATGTAGTTACAGTAGCTAGAGCTACGCACGTAGGTTAACGATCAACGATCATAGGCTTGAACTTGAAGAATTAATCCAAGAACATCAGACGCTTACATTTAGGTACTAAATAAACAAGTAAACGCACACGCCTTTTGGAGCCGTCCTATGCCGAAATTCAGCTTAGGTTGCTAC
>FIZT01016951.1:0-18879 GCA_900065295.1 Paracoccus marginatus | reverse complement strand
TTATTAAATTTGGAATTTTTTCTTGTGAATTTTATAATTTTTCTAATATTTTCATGGGTATAAGGGGGGTAATTTTATTAAATTTGGAATTTTCTCGTAAATTTGATGATTTTCCAAACATTTTGATGGGTGTAAGGGGTAATTTTATTAAATTTAGATTTTTTCTCGTAAATTTGATAATTTTCCAAACATTTTTTTGATGGGCGTAAGTGACAATTTTATAAATTTGGAATTTTTAACTCTTTTTTTCAATTTGTAGCGACGAGAGTAATTTTATTAGCATTTTGGCTTTTTCTTCTCGTAAGAAGCAACAAACACTCGTACGTACATACGTCCGAAGCGTACCAAACTTCTCCAAGTACTGCGTAAATAAAAATCAAATGAGCGGGTATGGGGAATGTCTGGTGCATGTAGTGAGCTGTAATTTGTTTTTTTTTCCGAGAAAAAACATTAGTCAAATAGCGGTACTTCACACTTTTACCATAAATCTAATCAGCCGCTAATCGTCTGTAACGGTATATCCTCACAAAGGTATAGTAACTGTACATATGCCTGCGGCTAAGCCTACTAGCAGGTTCTAGGAATCGTGAAAAGATGTGCGTCTCGAACAAAGATAATGTCTGCCTGAGGTCCCCCTACAAGACTAATGAGCCGTTAATCGCCTTTTAACGGTACATCCTCACAAAGACAGCAGGTACCTACACATATGCCTGCGGCTACTAAACCTTCTAACAGGTTCTAGGAATTGTGAAAAGATGTGCGTCTCAAACAAAGGTAATACCTGTCCGAGGCCACTATAAGATCAATTAGCCGCTAATCGCCTTTAACGGTATACCACGCAAAGGTAGTACCTACACATATTCCTGCGGCTAAACCTACTAACAGGTTCTAGGAATCGTGAAAAAGATGCGCGTCTCAAACAAAAGTAATGGCGGCGGTTATTGTTGACATACTTCTTAGACATCCTCGGTGTTTCCTACTGTTTTACTTACGCGATTAGAACGTATACAAACGTATACCTAGACCTTTAACGGTTAATTCGTCAATTTTGCGCCCTATTAACTCCGAATGGAGATTAAATTTAATGATTTAATGAGATTTCCACAAGAAAAAAAAGACCACCCTTACCCTTTGAGTACCTATATAAAGCGTCCTCATGACCTATGCAAAATCACTTGTTCTTCTGATTTTCTACATACTCAGTACCTGTGTTGTTAGTGTTGTGATTTTTTTTTGAAAAAAAGTGATTTTCAAGTGGTGAACCAACTTTGAAAAAATTTTGAAACTTTTACGTACATATTTTTTTTATTGAGTGTTGATTTAATTTTTTCCACACGTCTTAATTTTTATCGAGTGTTGATTTAATTTTTTCCAAACGTCTTCATTTTTTTCGCATTTGTGTTTGTGATATTTCTTCAATTATGGATGGCGAGGGATTCGATTTATTGCCTGAAGAATTAGACCAACTCTTCATGGCTTGGGATCCTGTTAGCGAGGCTGATGATGCAGTGCCTACTAACGAAGAACCCGCAACCAACGATAACCCACCCGAACCACTTCCTGAGCAAGGTAAGATCATTCAAAGTACCATTAAAATATTAAAAATGTACATATATTATTTTGCTTTTTTTCAAGTACCTGAAAATTTTATTGGTGAAGTGTATAATTTTTTTCTAAAACATACTAACGCCCTGAAAATTTTCTAAAACATGCTAACACCCTGAAAATTTTATTGGTGAAGTGTATATTTTTTTCCTAAAAAAAAATACTAACGTCAAACTTTGTTTCTAAATAGGGCCCTGTACCGAATCCTCATTATACGAAGTGATCGAAGAACGAAATACTGTGATAAGGAAATTCAACGCGAACTGTAGTATAATAACGGTGCAGTTAAAACAACCTGACGATTCATCACATCCCGAGGAGTACTTGAAAAATGCTTTCGATTCGATTTTGGACAATTTTGTGAAGGAAGGTACCGTCGCTACAGATAGGGTAGGTTTAACTGTATCAAATGGTACAGAAAATAAACCTATATATGTCAGCTACCGGAGTCCAGACCAAATCACGTCGACCGTGATCCTGAATGAATTTGAACGGGTACTTCAAAGTAATGAGACGTTTTTGTTAAACAAATGTTTAAAAGTAACCGTGACAAAAGTTAAGATGCCTCAAGGACGAGGAAATACAAAGCACATGAATTTACCATTCGGAGAGTTCTGCTGCAAAAAGAAAAGTATTCTTCAAATCGTGAATACTGATGCCTCATGTCTACCCCGAGCTTTGGTACTGGCGATAGCCCATTTAAATCGAGGTGATCAGCCTGCTCACTACAAGACGATGGTACGAAAAGATCGTGATAATTTAAAACGAGAAGCCGAGAAATTATGTAATGAAGCTGGTGTTGAAATTGGTAACGAAGGTGCTGGTATTGATGCGTTGAAGCAGTTCCAGGATTACTTGACAGACTATACCATCACAGTGTTTGATGGTGCAGACCGTCGGGGTCGTACAGTCATATTCAAAGGAACACGCGACACTGGGAAATATATAGATTTGATTTATTTTGAAAATCACTTTAATGTGATGACTAGTTTAACTGGAACTTTCACATGCGCTTATTACTGCCGTAAATGTAATGTCGGATACTATCACAAATTCGCACATAAATGTGCAGACGTCATCGTTTGCACAAGATGTTTGAAGACACCGCCATGCAGTGCTATGGGGCAAGATATACATTGTTACGACTGCAAACGTACTTTTCATGGCCTTGAATGTTTCCAAAACCACAAAAAACCACACACCAAATTTGAGAAAAATAGAACAGTGTGTGAAGAACTCAAGTATTGCAAACATTGTCTCAAACAATACTCATCATCCTCTTTGAGAGGCAAGACTCACCGTTGCAACCATTACACATGCCAAAACTGTCAGAAGTATGTGCCGGATGGTCATCTATGTTTTATACAGCCTATCAAAAAGACCGATCTGACTCGCGAAAACACCGCATTCATTTTTTTTGATTTCGAATGCCGGGTCAATGCAGAGGCGAACGCTAACGGACAACATAAACATGTGCCAAATTACTGTATAGTTCAAAAGCAGTGCACAAAGTGCACAGATGCGTCTGACATGACACAAGATTGCGGTACATGTGGAAAGAGAGAATTCATTTTCCAAGAAACGGAAGGTGACGCATTACTGAAAGAGCTGATGGCGAATTTTTCAGAAAGTTCCGAAAAATTCCAAAAAGTTTACCTGTTTGCCCACAACGGTGGTGGGTACGATTTTCAGTTCATTTTGGAGTACTTGGTACGTGTGGAAGGTGTAACCCCAAGCGTAATTTTCAACGGTAGCAAAATTGTACAAATGAGTTGGAATCGTCTCATATTTAAAGATTCGTTAAATTTCTTCCATGCGAGGTTGGCAGCACTTCCGAAAATGTTTGGTCTTGCTAGTAAAGTTAAAGGGTGAGTTGAGTATCATTTTTTCCTTCCAAATTTTACTTTAAAGTATCTAACGTGTATATTTTTTTCCAACAGTTATTTCCCTCACCGGTTCAATACCATAGAAAACCAGAAATACATAGGGCCGCTACCTGGCAAAGAATTTTATGGGCCTGAAACGATGAGTCCTGAAGACAGAGAAAAATTCTTGAAATGGTACAGCGAGGAGGAAGAAAAAAATGTGACGTTTGACTTCCAGAAGGAAATGGAGGTATATTGTAGAGCCGACGTCGATATTCTACGTCTTGCAAGCCTACAATTTCGCAAACTTTTCTACAATCTTCTTCAAGTCGACCCTCTCACAACCTCCGCCACAATTGCATCGGCATGTATGCGAGCCTACCGTGCCAATTTCTTGCCTATTGATACCATACCGCTAATGCCCTTCAAGTCGTACCGTATGCGTGAGACACAGTCGGATCTCGCCGTAAGGTACATTAGATACTTTGAGACCAAGTACAAGGTGGAGTTGCAGTCAGTATATCGAGGTACAGAAAAGAAAATTGGGAAATACCCCGTCGATGCTTATTGTCCCACATTTCAAGCAGAAAAGTTGGGAGAAGAAAATAGAATACGGCCTTTAATCCTGGAGATACATGGATGTTACTTCCATGGATGTCGTCGCTGTTTTCCTAATCGTACTACACCTGCAGGCGGTAAAACCAAATGTAATTATTTTTTTAACAATTATTCGGTCTTTATTGCTTATTTCTTAATCATATAAACCTATGTATTAATTTTCTGTGTTTTTTTTCAGATCCTATTACAATGGAATCGCGCTACGAAAACACGCAAACAAAGATGGACTATTTGAGAAAAAGAGGAGATGCTCCTATCGTTGTGGAAAAATGGGAGTGCGAGATTTACGAAGAGTGCGCCTCGAATCCTGAGTTGAAAAAAGCGATGACAGATCCGAGGGTAATTACACCTATACAATCGAACCGTGAGGCATTTTTTGGTGGTAGAACGGAGAATTTTCGGCGGTAAGAAATGCAATATTGATCTTTTGTAAGTTTAATCAAACGTATTTTATTTCACATACCTAACACAATTATTTCTTTTACAGATACTATAAAGTGAAGAATAATGAAAAAATACGTTATATCGACGTTAATTCATTATACCCGTACGTCAACAAATATGGCGTTTACCCCGTTGGCCATCCGGATATACTACTTGATGATGAAATACCTCAAGACCTTAAGAACATAACTGGTATTGCAAAGGTCAGAATATTGCCGCCAAAAAAGTTATTTGCACCTGTACTACCAATTAAAACAAACGGGAAATTGACTTTTGCACTATGCAATGCGTGTGCAACAACTGAGAACCGCGGAACCTGCACGCATACAGACAGCGAGAGGGAAATCACAGGTACCTACACCTGTCTGGAACTGCGAAAAGCGATAGAAAAAGGATACAAAATGAAAGAAATTACCGAAGTATGGTCCTATGCCACAGCTGCGTATGATAAAGCGACAAAATCTGGTGGGCTATTCACTGGATACATCGATCTTTTTTTGAAAATCAAACAAGAGGCTTCGGGCTTTCCCTCGGATGTGGTCACAGATGCACAGAAAACAAAGTTCATAGAAGAGTTACAGGAAAGGGAAGGAGTTACCTTGGATCTCAATAAAATTGAATACAACCCTGGTCTTCGATCGCTCAGCAAATTGTGCCTAAACAGGTAAACATGATTTTTCTTCTTTTTTTCTTTAATTCTCTATGCTTGTTAATTTTATCAAATTTTAATCGACAATTTTTTTAATTCACAGTTTGTGGGGAAAGTTTGGCCAGAATAACAATATGGGAGAAACAAAGCTGATCGATGATCAAGCACAGCTATACGACTATCTGGCGGACCCGTCGAGAAAAGTAAGTAGTATTACTTTTCTCGGCGGGCCTTCAGAGGATAAAGACATAGCATACATCCAATCCCAGATGGTGGAAGAGGAAACGGGCGACACCTCCTTCATCAATCCCATTCTCTGCGCCCACGTAACGGCCGAAGCCCGTTTAGAACTATACCAATATATTGAGAAGCTGGGAGATAGGGTGTTATACTGCGACACCGACAGCCTGATCTATATAGAGAAACCGGGTGATGCACCGATTCCGACGGGACCATACCTAGGGCAAATGGCGGACGAGCTTGCTGCATATGGTGCGGGTGCATATATTTCCGAATTTGTATCAGGTAGATAATTTATTTATTTTAATTCCTACACTATTAGCATAGTCTTTGAAAATAGGTACTAAATTTCATTCTATTTCCATAGGAGGCCCAAAGAATTACAGCATGGCGATAATAACGAGTACCGGGGAAGTAATATACATAACCAAAGTGCGGGGGATCACATTGAATTTTAAAAACAGAGAGCGTATCAATTTTCAAACAATGAAAGATTTTGTTCTGTCGGACACGCTTGACACTCCCGCCCCTCCGATAAATGTGACAGACGTGCAAAAAATTCAACGAAAACGCCACTTTATGATCGTGAACCAAGACATGACCAAGCAATATCGGACGGTGTCAAGCAAACGTCGACGAGTCGCCGATCATTGTACATTACCATATGGCTATGTAGATTAATTGTTATATACACCTACCCCTGTACTTAATATTTTGTATTTTTTTCTTTTGTAATTTTTTTTGAAAAAATGTCAATTTGTGTTATTTTATTGTAAACTAAATAAATTAAGTTTTGATAATTGTATTTTTTTGTACATATGTATTTTTTTTGTGTAATATTTTGTATTTTTTTTGTACATTTTATTGTAAATTAAATAAATTAAGTTTTGGTAATTGTAATTTTTTTTGTACATTTGTATTATAAAATTAATTTTTTGTAATGTTTTACCATATCATGTGTAAACTGATTGTACTCATGAAAGCCTTGGAATAGATGCAGTTTTATTTGCGGCTTTGAATCTTTTCATTTCATTTTAAAAAGTATAAAAAAAAGAGAAGTAATTTTTTTCATTCATTCTCTGGTGTATAGTTCGGTAGTAAAGACTGCTTTTGATCGGATTTTAAAGAAATGGATGTACGTTGGAAACATCCTTTTTCAGCTATTATCGCAGGACCTTCGGGTTGCGGTAAAACCGAATTTGTAAAAAAGTTTATAAATTATTTAGATGACATGTGCGATGTGAAATTTGCCGAAGTTGTTTGGTATTATGCTGAATGGCAATCATGGTATTCAGAGTATCCTAAAATTCGTTTCGAAGAAGGTTTACCCAATGGAAGTTTTCCAGACATCCAGCCAAGATTGGTCATTATTGATGATTTCATGCGCGAAGCAGACAATAGAATTGTGGACTTGTTTACAAAAGGCTCTCACCATAAAAACATTAGCATCTTTTATCTGACGCAGAATCTGTTTCATCAAGGTAGAGGTCAACGGGATATTTCACTAAATGCGCATTACATTGTTTATTTTAAAAATCCTCGTGATAATGCTCAAATACGTCATCTGGCGAGACAGTTATGTCCTGAGGATCCGAAATTTGTACAAGAAATTTACACCGATGCCACATCTCAGCCGCACGGGTACCTTTTATTTGATTTAAAACAAACAACTCCTGAGGAAGTTCGTTATAGGACAAACCTTTTTCCTTCAGACCTGCACACTTGTGTCTATGTTCGCAAGCGTAAATGAATAAATACAACACATTCTGACCTCATTCACCAGTTTTAGAAAATGTCTCGCCACGTAAAGAGTAACATCGAGCTGCTGAGAGCACTGCAAAAATTAAATAGTGCTCAGCGAACAAGTATTTTGAAAAATGCCGACATTAGTTTGATTAGTGCTATTTGCGAATGTGCGCTAAATACTTTAAAAGGGAGCGTACGTTTGGACCGTCGTCAGAAGAGAAACTTGGCTCGTTATAAAAAGTTATTACGTACGCTAGCTCAAAAGAAGTCTTCCTGGAAACGAAAGCGGACGCATTTGGTTCAAACTGGGAAAGGAGCGTTTCTTCCGATACTGATAGGTGCCGCATTGAATACGTTGCTGAACTACATTACATCGCAATAATAACAACGGTAATATGGAAAGAGCTAAGAAAATGATACTTGTACCGGCAGATGCCTGGCAGAACAGTGTTGACTCGATGACTACAGCCATCCCGCAATACGTATCTCATACACCCGGTCATTCATTTCAATTACCGCCTACAACAACTACTACTACTACTACTACTACTAGCCCCTTCGGACCTGCAAAATCAACGCTTTATGAGTTGGAAAAAGATATGACCAATACTCTCAACAATGGAAATTTAAACGATCGCGATAAATGGGCTCAATACTACCAAACTCTGCAAAAATATTTCCAACAAAGCGCTAATATTAGAAAACCAATACAACTACCCATAGTGAAGTATGAAAAAATGAAAAAGGATTCAGTTTTGGAAGAGATACCGTCTCGTCAGCACCCTAGCACCCTGTATCCTCTAGAAGACAGGTCTGCTCCCCGGTGTTTGTCTGAACGTCATATAATAGCGCCGCTACCAAAAACACAACAACAGAAGGCTATACGTTTTCTCAACTGGATAAGAGATACAGATACCATTAGATGGGATGAAAATGGTGTTGTTTACGTGAGCGATGTCAAAATTCCAGGATCAAACATTGCCGATTTAGTTGGAGACTACTTAAGAGATAGACGTTCGGTGGCACCTGCAAAAGGATGGTATGCTTTCGGTCGTGCTCTGAAAAAAGCAAATGTTCCACGAGATTTCATCGGTAACACATTACGTTGGGGAGCATTGAACAGTTTGGACCTGGAGTCAATTGAAGAAGAAGAAGAAAAAGACGAATACCCTACAGTCCTCCAGCAGGGTAAATTTTCACGCATTCCAAAACCAGTTACACGTAGCGAAAAGCAGAAAGGACAAAAGTGGATCCCATACAGCCTTTAGATAAGTAATATCTAAGTATAGAATAAGAAATAAGTCGAATAACGATGGTGAATGAAGAAGAGAAAATTGCAAGTGTTCTTGAAAAATTATATTATAATAAGTCAAACCCTGCAGCTTTTGCAGGCGTTAACCCCCTAATTAAGCAAATAAAAAATGAAATCAATCCTACTCATGTTGAAAATTGGCTACAAGGACAAGATACCTATACTTTATTTAAGCCTGCGCGTAGAAAATTCAAAAGAAATCGTTACATAGTTAGTAATATAAATGATATCTGGCAATCGGATTTAGTCGATTTAAAGAACTTGAGTAAATATAACAAAGGGGTAAAATATTTATTAACAACTATCGATGTGTTTAGTAAGAAAGCGTACGTACAACCTTTAAAATTAAAAACTCCTACAGAAGTAATTGAAGCTTATGAAAAAATTTTCCAAGAAACTAACGGTGTGAAACCACGCATGTGCCAAACTGATAAAGGTTTGGAATTTGTAGCGAAACAAGTTCAAAATTTTTTTCACAAAAACAATATCCAACATTTCACTACACAAAACCCCGATGTGAAAGCGTCAGTGGTTGAACGATTTAATCGGACTCTGAAAACTAAAATGTGGCGTTACCTACACTATACGAACACCTACTGTTATATTGAGGTGTTACAAGACTTGGTCAAGGCTTACAATAATTCATACCATCGTACTATACGTATGAGCCCAAACAGTGTTAACGCAAGAAATGTTTTACAAGTATATAAAAATACATACGGTGATTTAGACTTAACAAATAAAAATTTATACAAAAAACCCAAATTCAAAGCAAACGACTATGTACGTATGGTTAAAGAAAAAGGTGTATTTGAAAAAGGTTACGAGACCAATTTTACTGAAGAAGTTTTTAAAATTACAAAAGTAATTTGTCACACTTTGCCAACATACGAATTAGAAGATTTAAATGGTGAACGTATAGATGGAAAATTTTATGAGCCAGAGTTGCAGAAAATATTTTTTGATCCGCATGCCGAATTTAAAATAGATAAAATATTGAAAACCAAAGGTAAAGGTGCCAGTAAGCAATTGTTTGTCAAGTGGAAAGGTTATCCTGACTCGTTTAATTCGTGGATCAGTGAAAAAGACTTGGTAAACGTTTGAAATCCACCATGTTTGACGATTCGTTTTATATCACGCTGCCTAGTAATGCGTCGATGAAGTACTATCCTAAAAATACGCTCACATCGTTTACCACGAAGTTGGCACGTCGGGTTACACTGAAAGAAGACGATTGGGAAGTCGGACTTGTCGAAATTCAATATCCCGCCAGATTTGATAACATAAACCATACAAGTGTTTGGGCCGAAGTACAAACAATTAATGAAAAGGATACGATAAGAACAAAGAGCTCATTACCTCGAGGATATTACGACACCATTGACAGTATTTTGACATTTTTCAGCACAAATTTGAAGAATGGTGTGCAATTTGAACACGATTTAACTATAAACAGAATACTTATATCATTCGAGGTGTTGTCAGATAAGGCAGTCATCAAAAAACTCACAATAAGCCCATCGTTTGCAGCAATCTTGGGAATTATACCCCCTACTGATGCGGAAAAATACAAATCATTTATACTTTATGAGGCTGCAGCAAAATACGTTGATGTAAAATCTCCTAAATTTTACAGTCAGTGTGATTACTTGAACGAACAAATAATAAATTGCATATCTGAAAAGAAAGATAAAATTGTAATGACAGCGAGGTTCCTTCCAAATTTAGACTATGGAATACCAATACACTTATATGTGTACTCTGATATTGTTGCCCCAAATTTCATAGGCGATACTTTGGCACCTTTACTTAGAATTGTCAAGGTTATAAACGTAGGCTTTGACGTAGGCACCATATTTACCGATCCTTACTACATACCAGTGTTGAAAAGAGATTTTGAAACAATCGACGTGAATATAAGAGACGACGAAGGTGATCTAGTGCCATTCCTTTCCGGAAAGTTGAACGTGCGGTTGCATTTTAGACGTTGTCCTCTCCGCCAAAATGGCTCGTCATTGTCGAAAAATTCCACCAACTAACTCGACGTATGATGAATACTACCAACGTCAAGCAGGTGGTAATATGTCACAGTACTTCCAAGGAACACCTTATCAACGCGGCCATGGTATTGGCAGTTTTTTAGGCGGCTTGTTTAGAGGAGCTCTACCTTTAATTAAGTCGGGTGCAAGAAGTGTTGGAAAAGAACTCTTGCAATGCGGCATTAATGTTTTGGACGACCTACCCGATAAGGATTTCAAAGAATCATTGGGTGAACGCGGAGGTGAAGTAGTGAAGAACCTTAAACGTAAAGCAGTCGGTGCAGTTTTTGGAAACATGAAAGGCCAAGGACGGTATAAAACGAAACGCGTTAAAAAAACGACTCAGTCAAAATCTAAATCGCGTAGTGTAAAGACGAAAGTTGCATCTACGCGTCGTCGTCGTCGTCGCGCAGGTAAAACATCAAACAAGAAAACCAATATCCGGAAGCCAAATCAAAAGAAGCAGAAGACCAAGATCATAAAGCAAAAGAGACAGCCGAAGACAAAACGTTCAAAAACTTCAAAATCAAGAAATAAATACGAAATTTTAGCTAAAGATATTTTCTCATAAAATAGGTACGTCATCATGTCTTTCTTACATATGGATTCGTGCGAATGTACAAAGTCAGAATTGGATTTATTTTCCCTACCGCCTACACAAGTTGTTATCGAACGTGGAGAATGGGTCGAATATAAGCCTATTTCTGCACTAAGCGATTCTGCAACTCAAATTGAATTCACCGTTCCTGGAATCGGCGAAGAATACATGGATCTATCTCATACACTACTATATTTGAAAATCAAAGTCATTAAAGAAAACGGCAATACACTGGATACAAATGAGGCTGTCGCACCTATAAGCAATTCAATGCATTCGTTATTTTCCCAAGTCGATGTTTCCCTGAATCAAAGACAAGTATCTACACCTACTGGTAATTACGCCTTGAAAGCGTACATTGAAAATATTCTCAACTATAACTCTGATTCTAAGAATACGCATTTGAAAAATGTTTTATTCTATCCCGACACTGCGGGTAAAATGGAAGCTTGCGATAGTACAAATGTTGGTTTTACTGAAAGACAAAAATGTATCAAAGGCAGTAATGCGGTAGAAATGATTGGACATTTGCACTGCGATTTATTCAATCAAAACCGTTTACTGCTTAACGGTGTTGAATTGAGAATACGTTTAATAGGATCACGAAACGAATTTTTCCTAATGACCAACACCACTACAAAGTATAAGGTGCAATTTCTTGATGCGACACTACACATACGAAAAGTAAAGCTTAATCCTAGCATATTGCTGGCTCATTCGAAAGCATTGGAAAAATTCAGCGCCAAGTACCCGATTACTAGGGTTGATGTAAAGACCACCACTTTAGCCGCCGGTCTACGTAGTTATACCATAGATAATCTAATTAATGGTCAATTACCGAAACGTATCATCTGGGGCCTAGTGAGGAACAAAGCCATCAGCGGTGATTTCAAAACTAATCCATTTAACTTCCATCACTTTAACCTGAACTACGGGTGTTTGTATATTGACGGCCATCAAGTCCCTTCTAAAGCGTTACAGCCAGATTTTGGTAACTCTCTTTACGCTGAGGCCTATAATACCCTCTTCATCGGTACAGGTATACATTTCTCCAATCATACACATTCCATTTCAAAGGAAGATTACAAGGACGGGTACACTTTGTACTGCTATGACCTTACTCAAGATATGACTGCGCATTCCCCTACACATTGGAACCTTATACGTCATGGCAGTATACGGTTGGACTTGGGTTTTAAAGAGGCTTTAGAAGAACCGGTTAATTTAATTTTGTACGCCGAATACGATAATGTTATTGAAATTGATAAGCGCAGGAATGTGACGATAGATTTTGGCAGTTAGATCCTGTTCTAGGTAGAGTTCGGTTCGGTCTTACGATAAACTATAATGGCGTACATCGTAGATTTTCAAGCCTTCAAAGACGACAGTAATAATTTCGTGATCAAAGAGTTCTCTGTACTTTCGGTTCATTCGAATGAGTGCGCGCATTGTCTCGTTAAATCCCCTTTCCACGAAGACGAATTATCTTTGAAAAAACAGCAAGAGGTAAATTGGCTTACAGAGCATTATCATGGTATTCCGTGGAATGAAGGATACCTGAAAATAAGCGATGCTATACAGTTCCTTATCGATGTCACAAGAAATGCAAGCTATATCTTGGCGAAAGGTTCCGAACGTGTAAAATTCTTGGAAAAAATTCTACAGAAACCTATTATCGATTTGGACACCCTCCACTGTCCACCTGAGAACCGTTTACCTGATTTAAAGGAAGATTTTTCATGTTTTTTTCACAAACATTCTATGGATGAAATTTTACGAAATAATTACAAGTGTTCAAAGTTATCGGCTAAAAAGTTTAAAAGGTGGTACATCAGTCATTTGAACTCTACATCCCCCGTTCTACCTCCACTCGGTCTTCAGACACGACATCTCAACTGATTTGGTATAGTTAAGTAGCCCTGATGGACACCTTACAACTGAAAAACCACCTACAAACTCACATTATTTCGTCTCATGAAAATGTTTATGCTTCCGACTGTCTACCTGTATCAAAAGTAGCATTACCTTGTTCGATAATTATAAATTTGGATACTAGCAGTCAGAAAGGGAGTCATTGGGTGTGTATACATATCGACGTACAAGAAAAAGCAGAGTATTTCGACAGCTATGGCCTTCCTCCTATGAATCCCGAATTTGTCTCATTCATGCAAAAAAATTCGAAGATATGGACATTTAATACTCAAGGCCTTCAGGATTATTTTTCAGAGGTGTGTGGGCATTACTGTATTGTTTATTTGTACTTTAAAACTCAACATTATTCGATGAAGGATTTTTTAGGCCTGTTTTCTAAAGATCGAAAAAATAATGACCTGTTAATTAGCTATTTGTACTCTAAAATATTTCTTGGAAAAAATTGTAAGCATACGCTGAAACAGATTCTTTTCAAAACTCCTGGAATTCTACCTTTGATGACTCATTTTCTCAAACATTTAAGCACAAAATCAAGTTCGAACTTGTCCAGCGTTATTCTCATTGGGCGGAATTTGAAAAACCGGTTTTCATAGAAGAGGCGGGAGAATACTTTCCACATTTGTAAAAAAATTTTAATTTTAGAAGTCATAGGTATAGACCCTCATAGTTCGTTTGTTGTTGCTTGTGCGTAGTCTCAACTTCCAGTTCAAACAGTTTGTAAATGTTTTAAAATTTTTGTGTGACTCTATCTATCATCATCATCATCATCATCATCATCATCATCATCATGTCGTCGTCTTTGTCTTCTTTGGCCATCGAGATTGAAAACGATTCTCCTGCCCATTGTACTCGTGCTGCGAAACGTAAACGCCTTGATGAGGATTATATCGAAATGGTACCCCCGAGTCAGGTAATTGACGAAAAAATTCAAATTGATCGACCAACACAGCCCCCGGCATCACTACCTTCATCGTCGCCACAGAAATCCCTCGTAGTGGGAAAGCAGACGAATCCTCGAAAAAGATTTATTTTAAGTCAAACGTATGCCTTGAACTGGTCTGGTACGAAACAAGTTGTTCTTGGCTTGGACATCAATGCTTCATTCGAACCGACCATTTATTTAAACAAATATTCTCCTCCAAAAAATTCCGGAGTGTATTTTAACTTCGATACTTTTTTGAAATTGATGTCGAAAGAAAATATTAAACTCATAAACAGATATTTCAATTCTGAGATGCCAGATGGATGTACCCCCCACACCTTTGATGTTAATAAACGCATATTTGTACAGTTTAAGCAATATCGTGATCAGAATTCGTTGGTCATTTCCAACTTTGTCAAGTACGAAAATATCTATACTGACACCTTTATAATACAAAATAAAAACTGGAATAATTTGTGCAAAGTGTTCGAATGTATTATTAAGTCGATGCAAATTTTATATAGTTATAGCGATTATTGTCCCCTTATTTACAATTTAATTTTACAAAAAAAGTTTGATATTTGTAGAAAAGTTATCGATATTAAAGACGATGACAATTTAGAAAAAAATGTCAGAGCTATTTATTCTAACTCTGAGCATGTTTCTTTTGATGAAGAAATACTTCCACTTATTCCTGAACATGCAGAAAGGGAACTGGTTGAAAGAATTTACTTAGAAATTAAGATAATATGTTTTCAAAATTTTGTAAAAGATATGCTTAGAAATTTAGAGAGTAAAATTGTTGTCAGGGGGGGACAAAAATTTGTCAAATTGGATTGATAAAATATAATATTATGTAAGTAGGTTAATTTTCTAATAAGTTGTAAAATATTATTTACTTTTTTCAATTTGTCTGTATAATTATTCAATTAAAATATATTTTCATACTTCAAATACGTCTTAATTATTTATCAAATGAAAAAAAACATGAAAAAGACAATATTTCTCTTTTCAGCAAAAGGTATTATACAACGTGAAATTACACCTATGAGAAAAATGTGGTGAATAAGTATAATCTCAAACCGTAGAAGAAATACGCCTCAAGATGAAAAAAATAAGGGTAAAAAATTTACAAACAGTAAAAATTACGCAAATCAAAAAAAAAATAGTCAGTAAGTAAGTAAGCAAGTAAGTATATCTCGCATAGTAAATGAAATACTAGGAAAAATTCCCACTCATGCTCTTCAACATGACAGAAAAAATAATCACATCATCAGAAAATTGCAAGAAAATCGAATTGGAAAAATTCTCACTTACGCCCATCAAAATATTGGAAAATTATAAAATTTACGAGAAAAAAAATTTCCACTTACGCCCTTTGTACAATTCGAAAATAAACAATTAAATAAACAAAACCCATTACTACGCATCATTAACCGGTTACCTAGCAACCAGTCATCTCACCATACCATATTCCCCCATACAACGCGCGTGACGTCATGGGTCTATCTTAACGCCAAAATACCGGGGTCTACCTTAACGTACATACTACTATAGTATGTACCTACTTATAGCGAGCGCGGGCGAACGGCACACGAGCCGAAGAGAGGGGTGGGAGGATGCGACGCGTTCAACCAAGAAGGAAAAGGCATCTAGGTGAAAGTTTTCACACCCTATAAGAAAACGAACGCCCTGACTCGGCTGCGGCTTTCACGGGCAAATAAAGATTTTTTGGCATCTAACATCTATTTTACTGTGTAATTTATTACTCGAACTGTCTACGTCTTAATTACCTTTCTTGATTATGTGTCTTTTCGAATTTACACCAGAATTCACACGGATATTTTGAAAGAGCTTGCTGTAATTTGTTTATGACGAGGTGCAAGCTTTTTAATTACTCGCGTGCTAAATTTTTCACGCTTTCGTTAACATCGCATGGTTGGTACACGTGCATAAAACGAAACATAGCTGTATGGAAATTCACTCCACTCTTCGCGGTAGGTACGTCGAGCAGAGCAGACTAAATTCAAGACAAATGGTTGCATATACGTGAAACTTGCCGAGTATTTTTCTTATGAAAATGTACGAAACCTCGTCGTGCGATACCTATGTAGTGCAGTATAAGTGTAAAGGTACTGTGTAGCATTTTAACGGCTGAGTTTACGCGCGTTTTTCCAACAACTTTGATCTTAAATACGTGTGAAAAGGTTTTTTTTTTCACTATGGCATGGCTCTTTTCGACTTCGATGTAATGTCATTACACCAGTTTCCTTTTTTTCGCACTCTTTTTTTAAAAATATTCGCGCGTATACGAGTACACTATACCTAAGAATAGGTACACAAACAGAATCCGTATATTTTCATAGAGATCTCTACTCTCCCTCTTTCCACAAACAGAGGTATTTTTCAAAAAAGAATTTCAAATTAGTAGTTCGTTATAGATGAAGAAGGAATTTCACGCCAGTCTGCGAAGTTTTTCTTCGCTGTCGCGTCGCGTGAGTTTTCTAAATATTTTATAATACACGGAGCGAAACGTGCGACTGTAAATTAATATTATCTACCTGCCGACTTGATAAGTTGCCTTGTGGTTTACGTGTTTATTACTTTGACACGTTTGTAGATCAATTATGACAACATAATAAGGAAACTGTAACATGATTGTTGTTTGGTAGCAGCGAAGCGCCGCACCACCATACCATCCCAACAGCAGCAACTCTAAAACAATACACCGCTTTTATTATTTCAACTAATTCTACGCGCGGTAGGTACTCGAAATCGATCTCGAAGGAGAAGGGTTACCTATCTACGCTAAGACTCTGATAATTATCACCACGTGTACTATAGTACACCTAGAAACACGCAAAATATACAACTCTCCGCGCTCCTATTTTCGCTTATTTGAAATTTTTTAATTAAAGAACCGCGCGAAAGGCGAGTTTCTTCCGCGTAAAATAGATAGCTTTGGGAAAAATTCGATTCGAGATGGGTTTCCATCTTTTTTGCATGGCAAAGAAACACGAGTTGAAAATAGATAGCGATGACTCGAGGCGAGAATTGCGAATTTTTTCAAGTGCGAAAAGGGGAGCGAGAGGAGTGAAATGAGGTACTTCGGTGTTTCGAGTTTATTTATTCTATTTTTTTAAAAATATAAATGATGGATTATCCAGGCTGGAAGCGCAGATATAGGTTTATTTGTAAGTTTGGCTGGAGTGATTGGATGTATTTTCGAGGTTTTTTTGCTGATTCGATTTTTTTCAATTTTTAAAATTTCAAGACTCAAAAAAATGTAGAATTTTGGTTTTTTAAAAAATCGTTTATTTAAGTACTCTCTTGATTTGAATCAATCGAAAAGGTCAAAATTAACTGATGAAATCGAAAAACTGAATCAACGATTACAAACGATCCAGGAGGTCATCAACGTGCATCGATTGCATTTTATACGCACTCCAGCCGTACTTTTGGGGACTTATCGTTGGTAGTATTTTCGAGTACTTATCTGGAAAATTCCAAAATTTTCTGGAGGCTCCAGAACAACTCTAAACCGCTTCCAATCGATTCGGAGGGTCGAAATCAGGGTGTGCACCAAATTACAAAAAAAAACGCGTCTTAATCGGTCGAGTGGGTCACCAATCTGCATCAATTGCATTTATACGCGCTGAAGTGAACTTTTCGCAGATTTTGGAACATTTTTGATCAACAACTGAAAAATTCCAAAATTTGTTGGAGGTTCCAGAACAACTCGAAACCACTTCCAATCGATTTGGCTGGTCAAAATTAGGGGGTAAACCAAATTTCAGGCCTCTAGCTCAATTATGTAAAATTTTCTCATTTCTAACTGGAAGGTAGGCATAGGTAACTCTGCTGAAATTCGATTTTCAAAAATTCACCAAAAATCAGGGGGTGCAGCTTAGCACCCCAAATTTTGGTTTTGGGTATACTTTTACCGTTTCTATCGGTCTGTCTTAGTTTGATTGCAAAATAGGTTTTAACTTAAAACTTATTCAGAAAATTAATCCAATTTCCATTATTTGTACTGGTGCTTCATGTTTTTTGAAATTTCTCTATTTTTTTGTTTTTTTAATTTTTTTCAATTGTTTTCGTTTCTTTTCCTAATTGTAAGCGAGTTTATTTTTTTCATTCAAAAATTTCCAATTTTTCATGAGTTTTGAATTTTTCTTGTTTTTTTTCAAATTTTTTTTTAGTTTCTAAATTTTTTTCAATCTTCCATTTTGCTAAATTTTTATTCATCCATGCATTTTTGATTTTTCTCAATTTTTCCAATTTCCCGTTTTCATCTCATCTGAAATCTTTTCTCCTCTGGGAGATTCGTGTTCAATCAAGTTGATTTTTTTTCAATTTTTAAAAAGAAATTACCATTTGCTTTCGGTATTTACAGTTCGTCTTTTTTGACTGATTTTCTCTACTATCAATTCAATGCAAGCCCTGATCTACGACGAGAGGAGAGGGAGCGAATTCCACCACTTATCAATGACAGTGATAGGATAGAGGATCAACTGAAACTAATATTTGCCCAATTTTGCATAATACAGGCAAATTAATTTTAAAATAGGATGAAAGTGGAAAAAATTTATAACAGTGGGTTTTTTGTAGGAATGCGTTCAGAAGGGTCCCAATAGTTACCCCATAAAACCCAAGAGCTCCAAGTGTGAAGGAAAATTTTTTAGGGGGTGAAACATAGCCCAAAAATGAGTTTTTTTTCATTATTTTAAAAAATATCAACTTTGGATGAAAAATAATAACAAATTCGAAATTGGCGTCTAATTCCCGATCCGATGATACCCAACACGACCCCTATCAAGTAAAACATAAGCCCTTAAGGGGGTTCAAAATTTTACAGTTTTAGGAAATCAGCGTATGTTTCATCTGCCTCTTAGTCGGGGAGCCAGCA
>FIZT01016949.1:0-11319 GCA_900065295.1 Paracoccus marginatus | reverse complement strand
GTTAGAATTTAGTCAGGGGCCTGAAATTTTTACCACGTTATTTTGACGCCATTTGGCAACTTTTTTTCACTCCCCCACCCCAACTTTCCAAAAAAAGTCAAAATCAGGGCACCCTAGGCAAGACCTTTTGAAAAGAAATAAGTAATTTTTTATCTGCTTTAATGGTCCAATTTTTTCTTTTTCTTCTTATTTTTTTTTTGGGGGGGGGATTTCTGTATCAATTCTTTTTTTAATTATTTATTCATTTATTTTTTGTTTCTTTGGAAAAATTGATGCTGCAAAATTTTTTTTAATTTTTTAAAATTAGCTAGGCCCAACAATGAGAAATTTTCAAAAAATTGATTCGAAATTGGTTGGGAATTTTTTCTTACAATCAGATACTAAAAAAAATGTTTTTCTTTTTTTGAAAAATCTTTTCCAAGAACTGAAGCCAAAAAAAAATTGTTGAAAAATTTGCCGAAAGTTGACATATTTTTGGAGAAAGTCGCATCAAATTTTTTTTGAATTGTTCAAAAAATTTATTTCAATGCGCTCAAAATTGTTTTAAATGTAATTAGTTTGAAATTTTCAAGAAGACGCAATCAAAAAAATAGGGGGGAGGGAACGAAAAATTTCTGTTACAAGAATTGCCGTTTTAGAACTTTTGCAGAACGAGAATAAAGTATTTTACTCGACAAAATTTGAAAAATTGTACTCGTATTTTGAAATCAATTTTTGAAAAATGAACACTCGAAAAATAGTTGGTTTCTACGTAGGTAACATGATTTTAATGTATCTAATACGAAAGCAAACGACGACGCGACGTTGAAAAGCAACTTGCAAAAATTTGCGTATGTGCAATTTCAAGTTGAATTACCTATGCCGTTGAAACAAAATATCGTATTATTCGACTATACCCCGGCCATGTCGTATTTACGCCAGCTCGGTTGGTAGGTTAGGTACTCGTACTCGCATATAAATACACGTATCTAAGTACGTGGTACCTTTTCGACCACTCGTACGTATTCTTGGCTCGATACCGAAGAAAAAGTACGCATAAAATAGCTGGGATAAAAGACGATATCTCTCCGGGTAAATTACAACTGAGCATCGCCACTGCTATTACTTGCCACTGAAACCCGACACAATCTACTCGTACGTATATGTATGTGCATTGCGAATACGGTAGAAAGGCAAAAGGACAGGACCAGGACCGCACTATGTACATATAAAAGAGATACCAGTACACCTACTTAAATGCGCGCACAACCGTAGGTTGGGGCAAGATCGCGGGACATACGCCGAATAATATGGTCAGTTTTATCAAAAGTCACCGTTGCCGAGCTCTAATACTTTAAGGACCCAGTTAGCATGCATTTTCATTAATTCCAAGTACATATATGGGTATACTATACTCAACCCCCTCGCCGTTATTTCGCTTCTACGTTATATACGTAGAATATCCACCTTGCAAAAGCTCTCGACTCGCTTAAGCTCTCTCGAATGCAACCCGAGATAAGGTGTACCTAGCTACTTGAATCGTGGCTACGTCGTCGAATCGATAATGAAATTTAATGAGTTTTTCTTCCGCACACCTCGAGGAGCTATTTTTTCCCCATCCTTTGGAGAAATTTCTCATTATAAATTGACGTCCTTTTTTGGAATTATTGACGTATAAGTAAAATGAAGAACGATCCGGCGACGAAGGTGTTACTTCCGAGAATACCTATCGAAACGATCAACAATATTATCTATATAGTTCGCGTCTGTGTGCTATGCACTGCGTTTGGGTATGTTTGCCGAAGAATGGGACGCGACGCGGTATCGTAGTGTAGAATCGAAACGAGAGTATAACGGCGTATAGAAATAAAGGAAATGGCTGTGGGCTGATAACTCATTAAATTCTATCGTTTCGTGCGAAAGGATAGCGGGATTTTGAATTTCTAATGAAGTCTTTGAATTTAGAATAGTTTCCTAGGATAGAAATTACTCCACGGTATGATTCGCTCTCTCAACGTAAAGCTAAGGCAAAAATTAAATTGAGATACACTGAGGAGAGAAGTTTTTTTTTCGCCCCATTGTCCCCTTACCTACTGCCGCCGCCGTGTCTTTTTCTTATATTCCAGAGTGCGCTAGCGTGTCGCTCGACTGTAGAGCTCTCGCAGCTTATAATATCATCGACGACAAGTTGGAAATTTTCTTAAAACAGGGTAATGCATAAAATATCAAAACTTATTAAAGCGCTTTTTTATAGCCCGCTTGGATAAATAGTACACTTTCAATGGGTTTTAGTTTAAAGTTGAAAAGCACGATGGAAAACGACACGCTAGAGTTGAGCTTCTTTTTTTTCTTCTTTTTTCTCATTTTTTTTCAGCTCAAATTTATAGAGGGTAATGATCGATTTGACCTCAGATTTTTCGCAGCTTGATTTTACGAAATAGAAAGAATAAGAGCAGTTTTCACGTCCCTCAAAAAGTAGCCTCAGCCTCCAAAAAATCACAAGAACGGAAATTTCCAAGTAGGGTATACGTATTTCAACATCTTCCCATGATGATTTTGCCTACCTGGGGGGGGGGGTAGGTAGGTATTTTAAATTTTGGATATACTTCGAGGGTTCCAGTTGCTCGTGTAGAGTTGAAGTGCGTAAGTATAACTCTACGCGAAACCAAAAATGATATTGAGGAGGAATTTTTCAAAATACACACGTATATTTTTCCAAATTTTTAGGGGTAGGAGTAGCTCTGAAATTAATTTTGATAAGGAGTAAAATTGTTCAGTACATACCAAAGAACAATTTTCGTATGAAATTTTTTTTCGTATCATTCATGGATTAAACGGTAGGTACACGCGTTGGAAATGATGAAAAATATTTTTTTAACGAGGAATATGGGTGAACAGTATGCGTACCAAATATCGTCAGGCGATGTAGAAATAAAATTTTACTAAAGCGTATGCTCCCACCCTTCGTATTGTCGTCGTCGTCGCTTTCATTTTGATTGTCTTTGTTCTTACGTACCGCGACATCTTATTGTTTATTTGCCCAAGGTTCCCCGAAGTATCTACCTTGTATGTATTTGAGCCTGCACTATTGGTTGTACCGATGCTGCCATGCTCCTTGAGTGTGTTGATAAGATAGAAGAATATGCAATATACGAACCGAGTTCTCAATCGACTGAATGTAATTAAGATTTGTATTCAAGAAGTGGCGTTTATTGTATAGTGTGTCGGCTGGAGGAGTTGAAGAAATGCAGTGCTTGATTAACTCGACGAAAGGTAAACGTATTATTGCTGCGCGATCGGCTCGACTTGTGTACGGAAGATTGAATCTTAATTGTTTGCTGTTGACTTTCGTAATGAAACCGTTCGTGATGTCGATTCAATACGGGAGGTAGGAGGATAGGGTTGACTGATTGACTTGTTTATGTGGAGTTCTCTGTGCACGTGTGTGTCGTTTTTTAAAAAGATTTTCTATGTGTAAATGTCTATAAATGAGTATCGATTTAATTTCGTTGGATTAATGATTTCAGGAATTTAATATTTTTCAATTTTTGGTCTTTTTTTTTAAAAATTATGCCGTACCTGCCTATAGGTGGACTTTCCAACACTGTTCTTGGTTTTATTAATTTTTTGAATAATTTGATCTCATTTCACCTGCAGATTATTTTTGTTATTGAAAAATCTACGTCCGATTCCCGTTTACTGATTGTATTGGATCCTATCTTTTTGGTTAAATGGCCATGTCGTCAAGGAGAATAATTCTGACATCGTTATTATTCTCCAGCATGATGGGAGTGAGTAAAAATTAAGCTAATTCATCGCATTTGTTTCCTTATAAGTATGATATTTGACTTTGAAATTTTCTCAGTCCATTATATCGCCTGGTGGACCCCCTAATGACCACTCATCACCTGACCACTCATCACCTGTCCACGACCATCCCCCCGAACATACTCCTCCACCAGCCGCAACCACAACTGATGCTCACGCCGGACAAGCCGGTGCTCCGAACCCGAGTCACGTTCCTACGCCTCCTGTAGTAGATAACTCACTGTGGGAGCGCATAAAGCGATCAACGAGTTCCGCCGAACCGATTGAAAAAGTGCAAAAATCGTCGATGAAATTATACGATCACTTGCACAAGTATTTGCTGCAAGAAGCTCGCAAAAAATTCCCAAACATCGAAGGCTTGAAGAAAACTGAAGATCACATAGACCACGGGCCAATAGCGATGGATAGTTTTCACGAATTACTGAAAAACGTCAAAGCGATGGCAGAGCACGACATCGATCACACGTTTAAGCACACGAAGGGTGCGATGAAGGCGCTGAAGGAGGCTCCGCACGACGAAGATAAGCAGACAGATTTGAGGAAAGCGTTGGTCAAGGATACCACCGATAATCTGCTGGGGTTATTCCCTAACCCACTGAATGCTGCTCATAAATTTTATACATGGTGGAATAGTGGGACGGAGGAAAGCGATGGTACAAAGAAAAATCACGATGGGCATGAGGTGAAAGAAGGTGGACATCATGCCGAACACGATGGTCGTAAATTGGATGGCCATGATCACAATTCACATCTTGAGAGCATTGAAAAATCTGCGGATCCGAATCATCATCATTTGGAGCAGAAAAAGGAGAAAAGTAACCCCGAACATAAGGAAGAACATCATCAAGGCGATAATGTTCATCGCAAAAGGAATCAGGTAGAGCAGTCGAATCCAGGTTCTCATCAAAATGTCCCACCTTCTCAAAGCTCACCCTGGGAAAGCTTCGTGGAAACGATGTTGTATTTTGTACCCATTGACAAGTTAATTAGGTAAGTAGATATAACCATACAAATGTTCTGATCTGAATGATTTAGGGTGATGCACTCTGCGAAATAAGGGTTCCTCAACATACGATTATGCAGAATACTCTCGTAGGGATGTACCTAACGTGATTGTGCTGCTTCTCGCAGGTAAAGTGTGCTGCCAGGTAGTACATATGCCCGAGCCTATGCATTATGATTTCGAGACCTGACCTTAAGGATCTAACTTCGCTACAGCGCGGGTGTTTTCATGGTTAGGCTAGGCTTTTAAACCATTTATCGCCAAGACAGAGAGCTGCTTGCAACGGTTTTAGATAGGAAATTCCTACCCCTGACGTTTCTCCTGTTAGGTACCCAACACACTTACCTTCCCATCAATGGAATGATTTCTCAGGTGTGGCCCTATAATATTTGACTGATTTCGACGTGTTTTCCATCGGGATTAATCGTGTCGAAAAAGCTGGCGAGCCTCGTTAGGTGATAAACACGTTCCGCAGTAAATTTATGTCTCTCTAATGAACTCGCAAATTTATGGCCTTGAAAATGACAAAGTGGAAAAGGAAATTTACAAGTTTTGCGAATTGCGACGTAACCTCAACTCGTGATAAATTTCCAAACGACAATCTTTTTGGAAACTCGCGCCCATCCATTTGTTTTAATTAAAAACTAGTCGAGCTTCGATACTATAGTCTGTGCCGTTATTGTGCGTAATAACTTCAAAACCTGCCTATATACGACACGTTCTTAAGCAGCAAGCTTTATCGTACACGATGCATATCATCATTTGGTCATTTTACGCTGTTCTAATCGGGGTAGGTATTACAGGTTTATCACGTTGAAAGAGGAGGATTTTTCCGACGAAGATGGAATTTCATTTTTTGTAAATTCTTTTCAGCAAGCCGTTTGCCTTCCAGGATGGGAATTCGGAATCACTAATGAGGACAATCCAGGTGTTTCTCAACAAGTTATCGATGATCTCATAAAACTCATGAGCCAGGAAGGAATCTCAAAAGATGACGAAAAAACTAAAAAATTGATAACTGGTTTGATGAGCGGTAATTTGGAGAACGCGGACGAGCAGTTCAAAAACAGCAATAGATTACCACCACCTTTGCCAGGCTCGGTTCCAGAGTCGCCAACAATAGATCCCAATGTGCCAGATCCTGGTCAATCATTGCAAGAAGATCCGCCTCACAATCCTCACGGCGAAATTAAATCGCTAGCCGAATGGGTGAAAATTGATCGAATGCAGGGACCAAGCGGACTACAAAAAATGCCAGAAAATCCACTGATCGAAGATACTGTCCAGAAACCGCCTGGAACTCTGGATGATCTTCAGGCTCGAATACATGGTGATCTAGCTGCAGAACCGAGTGTCGCCGAAAAAGATCACTCGGTGAAAAACGATCAGGAGCTGGAATCGACCGTTTCGAATGGTCTCCCCGTCGCTGAAAAAGTGGCTGAAGATAGCATGTGGAATTTTGATCGTCATCCTGTTCTTGGATTGGGAAGTTATAAACCGGCATTCAAGTCAACCAATCCGAATGGTCCTCCTGTTGCTGAAAAAGTGACCGACGACAGCATATCGGATTTTGATCGTCATCCTGTTCTTGGATTTGGAAGGTATAATCCGACGTTGAAATCAACCGATTTGAATGGCCCTCCTATTGATGAAAAAATGACCGGAAATAGCGCATCGGATGTCGATCGTTCTCCTGTTCCTGTATTTGGACATTATAGATCGATGTATAATAATGCGTCTTCAGGAAATTCGCAGCCAACTGAAACAGATATGCAGCAAGAACCAGCAAAGGAGCCTGAAAAGGAAGAAGGCGGTATTTTGTCATGGCTGCCCAATTTGGGACAGTATTTTCCTAATCCGTTCGGTTCAGGAACCCTTTTTTGAGGAGTGCATTTTGGCTTCTTTTTTTCTGTAAATATTCGTACGTATTTCGTTTTTATCTCAGGGAATGATTTTTATGAGCCGAAAATAGACGTGGATCCGGGGGGAGGAGAAATTTTTCTACCATCTGCGGGTGTGAAAGCATGAAAAATTCAAGAAAAGCTTCATGTTTTTGTTCTGGAAAAATCGCATATCTTACAATTTTTTCAAAAAATTTTTGATCCTGAGATTATTCCTGTCATCTCCAATTGTCTATACCGTCATCTTTCTCCCAAAAAAGGAGCATTTTTTGCAGGAGAAGGGACTAACTTGACTTTTTTTTCTTTTAATTTTCACCAGTATGTAGTGTTTCCTCGTTTTTTTTTTTTTCACTTGATTTATTTTGCATTGTACAGGAACATGGAATTGCAGCACAGACGAATCAGTGAAAAAATCACTGAAATGTATAGGTAAATTTTCGCTGATTTTTCAGTAAATGTTACAAAAATACTTGAAAATCAGTAAAAATTTACCGAAATTCCAATGATTTTTTTCACTGACTCGGCTGTGCTGGAATTCTGACTTTTCCCAAATGATTTTCATTGGTTCCAATTGAGAGAGTATTCTCACTGAATTTTTCTGAACTTGGTAAATTGTCTAAAATTTCTCTCTTCCTTTTCCCCGCCTCAAACCCTTTTGATAGTTTCAAAAGTATTCCGAGCGTTATAAATAATGTATTTTTCTTTCTTTACAGATTGTTCTTCACAAAATAATGAATATATCTGAAAATGCACCAAATTATTTTCGAATAAAAAACGTTCGCATTACTTATTTTATGCAATGTTTTTCTGAAATAAATCTGATTCTCGCCATATTCAAGAGATCTTGATAATTTTTCAACCCTTTGTGTGAAATAAAATTCCGAAATTTTCTTTCCGCTCATTTCAGTATTAATGAACAGTTACTCTTCTTGTAAAAGTCTCGATAAAAAATCATTTCTCATCTCTGATGTGGATTTTCTATTTTATTCTGCATTCTGCGACGAATGAATGACATCTACGAAAAGAATGGGAAAAAAGGATGCGATAATGGTCGTCACTTTTCTCTCAGTTTCAACCGGTAATGGTAGCTTTTAATAGTACGCCGAACGTACAAAAAGCCGGCAATAAAAGAGAATTGAATAAAAGTATACTTACCCCCGAAAAAAAAAATACAAAAAATTTTTTAAATACATTCGTAAAAGAGACAAATTGCTTAACGGTATTTGCATTCGAGAACCTGGCAGCAAGAGCGGCGGCGACGATAACGAAGCGTGAAAAGTAAAGAGGCCAATAGTTTAATATTTGTAATCGCGTTCCGCGAATATGGCAACAACACAACTAAACGGTAAAGTAACAATAAAACTATATACATTAGGAGGGAAGGGGCAGCGAAAAAGGTAGCTCGGAATACATAAAAGTGCCTCGTTACAATTAGCCATGGTGTATGAACTTAAAGCTGCCTTATTATGAAATGAGAGAGAGAGAGAGAGCTGAACGGAGATAAAAAGATGCGAATATGTACCGGAACATGCTATAGCGACCCGGTGAGTGGTACACCGTGTGCGGCGAGGGACCTTCTCGTGTAAATGGTCCACGAGTCTGGAGCTGCGGGCAGAGGTGAAATTTCGGGGACAGTTTGCGACGGCATCGGTGGATAACTAGTTTCGGGGCGGCGCTGCTTCGCCGTTTGCGGTGCGAGGAGAGTTGACAAGTGTGAAATTGATGTGAAATATTTACCCGCTAAAAGACGCTCCTCAGTTGGTGGCTTTCGAATGTGTACAATTGTTAACAGATACGCAGGCCTATTGACAAATCATTAGACACGGTACTTCTTGAAAAAAAAAGAGGAAAAAAATCATTTCAACGAGCGCGCCTCTCGCCGGCTAGCTCGCTAGTATTTACGATATTTTATACGCGTCGCGGATATATTGTTAAAAAGGTGTTGTTGTACGCGACGATAAGTGTTGTGTTGTGGAGAAGTTTAGTACGTGTAGTGTACTGTATGGGCAACAAAGGCCTCCGACGACGTGTAGCTACCGTTTCGTTGTCGGTGGTGGCGCGACCGGCCCCTCGTCGTGCACTCGAAAATAATATAATGTACGATTGAAAGAGTATAAGAGGACTCTTCGCATGCAGAATAAAAGAGAGCGGCCGCAACGCCCGGTTTGCTACAGACCACGATGACAATATCAAGTGTTAATTATTTCAACTTGAACGAGAAGTGTAAATGGTTTGAAGTTGGCTTTTTATAAACCATTTTAATTATTTAACTATACCACCTATCCGTGTTGGTATGTATTTTGTGTTCAAGCCGGCGGCTTAAGTACGTTTGTTGATGGGGTGGCTGGTTGATTGGCGTTTTCCACGAATTTACTGTAACATAGTGTAAAATACATTTTGGCGATTTGTGAATCAAATCTCGACATTTCGCAAACTTTGGTAATTTCAAAGGTATGCTTGGAGATTTTTACAGCGAGTATGAATGATAACATTGATAACTGATAAGTAGGGCTGTGATTTATATAAATCTATTTTCCCAAAATATGCATTCAAGATCGAGAAATATGCAAAAATATGCATTTAAAAATGCAAAAAATATGCCTGAAAAATGCAAAAATATGTACTTTTATCTTATGAAGTTGCCGATTTTTTCACTCCCTGCAACCCACAATCCCCTAATCGCCTAATTTTACTGAAAATTTTTAAGAAATTTTCAGGCGAGTGACAGTGAACAAGAGGAATGTGTAAAAATACTTCCTTATTTCACAGTTTTTTCTTATATCTGGAAAATAGATACAAAAAAAAATGAGAGGTGTCAGAGACACCCGATAGAAGCGAAGCTTTATTCGCACAGAAAGAAATAGTCACTCTGAATTTCTGAAGGTTAATTTTGAAGTGAAATTATGAATTAAAACTCAAATAAAAATAGTTACATTCCAAAAAAAAATGAAAAAGTTTTATTTAAGTGACATGGTGAAACAAAAAAAATTTATCAAATTAAAGAAAAAATTTATCAACATGTTATGAGTTCACAATTTTGGACATTTGAGCAATTTTCCAAAAATTGAGATTGTATCGAAAAATTGCTAAATTGTTCTAAATTGTTCTAAATTGTTAAAAATTGTTAAAAGTATCTGATTTTAAAAATAGTTTTCAAGTGTGAAAATTCTTCAGCTTTCAAAATTTTCAGAGTTGCCAAATTTTCCGAAATTGCTAAATTGATTAAAATGGTAAAATTTTTAAAACAAGCAAATTTTTCAGAATTGGCGAATTTTTTAAAACTGTCGTCTAAAATTATGAAATTTTTCAAATTCGTCAAACTTTTCAGAGTTGTTCAATTTTCAAAAATTGCTCAATTGTTCAAAATTATAAAATATTCAAAACTCAAATTTGGAAGAATTTATGCATAAACATTGAAGTTCTTCAAAACTGTGAATAATCAAAAATTCATTTCATCACTTAAAAATAATCAAATCAATTTTTCAGCAAAAAATCTATAATAAATTTGAATGACAGAAAGGCCGTAAAAATTTCATATTGATTTATCAATATTTATTTGGGGTTTAAATGGAATAATTTATCATATTACCAACCAAATAAGTCAGTATGGTACAAATAAGTAAATAAACAAAAAATAAGGTAAACGTGATCAAGTAATATCTTTGAGTATAATATTTATACTCAAAGAGTAATATAAACAGTAAACTTCAGGTGTGGCGAAAAAAAAAATTGAAAACGGATCAATTTTGAAAAATTGATTTTTTGGGAAGATGAGAATGGCAACACTGCTTCCGTAACGTTACACCCGAGCGTTACATACTTCCGTTACATCCAAGCGTTAAGGCGCATTCACAAGAACTCCGACTAAGAACTAAGAACTCTGACTAAGAATTTTACCGTAATTACTCTATTTGAAAGGCAATTTTCGATAAATTTTTTGACTGTAGCCAAATATTTCCAAATGATTCGAATTTTTGATTCGCTACTGATAATGTGAAATCCAAAATTTATAAACAGAGAGTATTTACCGTAAAATTCTTAGTTCTTAATCCTTAGTCAGAGTTCTTGTGAATGCGCCTTTACACTTTTTCTACGTTAACTCCCCATATCAACACTCGCGTAAAAAAGCTTCGCTTCAAAAATTGCCCGAGCGGCGCAATGGTGAAAATTTTTGAGAAAATTTTCGCGAAAAATTGGGATTTGAACCGAGGAAAAATTCAATTTTAAACGAAAATGACCGATTTTTAGGAGAAAATTTAAAGTAGTCCAAATTGTTTTTTGAGGGAAAATACGTGAAATATTTAAAAATACGGAAATATATTCAATATGTACTGAAAATTGGCCATATATGGCCAAATATGTACCAAATATGCAATCAAGGCAAAATATCTATGCAAAAATATGCATTTTCAAATTTTGTTGGTGAGCTCAGGGTAGCATAAAACGGATAATTTTCGAGAAACGGGAGTGATCACTCCACATCAAAACAAGCGGGGTTGGGAACCCCGCAATAGGCGTTTTGTATATCGGAAAATCTGAAACAAACAATATGGTTTTCATTTTTCGAGTATTTTCAATCTTGAAAACTGAAAATGAGGTAAAGGTAAA
>FIZT01016937.1:0-14582 GCA_900065295.1 Paracoccus marginatus | reverse complement strand
CCCCCCCACGGCGAAGTTTGGCATATCACAGGAATATTGGGCAATATGGCCGCGAGTTCGGTGCCTTATTCTAGGTCCAGTGTCTATAGTTGATACCTGATACCATATCAACACATGTATCTATGTTTCATCCAGCCATTACTTCAACTACTAATCGAATTCGTGTCCACATATTTGATATTTCGCAATCGAACCGTAAAAATCTAGGTATAACTGACTTCATTTCAAGTTCGCTAAAAATCAAAATATTAACTCAATATTTACTCGAAGGGTGCGGCGTGGTACGTTTATAACAGGCGGCACCAACACTCGAACTAGGCTTCCACTATACATCCGCGTAAGCATCTTCTATACGGGTGTGTTGCTCCATAAAGCTTTGAAAATAACCAAATAGAGGAAGCAAATACCTATTACGCCGAAAGGTGTAGAAAAATTGCTCTTCCTACGTAAGTTTTGGCGATGTACAAAGGGAGAAAGAGTACCTCTGCTCGAAAACGACCCCGACGTAACCTCAACAATAAAATTAAAACTTTCCATACCAAGCCCAGCCTTTACGCGCCTATATTATGTAGGTACGAAGCAACACTTGTGTTTTATTGTTATTATTCTTTTCTCGATAATAAAATCAAACAACTTAGTCAACGTTTTATCGGCCTAACTCGCGGTAATTCGCAAATAAAAAGGTTATTTCGACGTAGGTATAAATACTCAATTCTAATCATGCGGTATTTATTTTTCTTTTGTCCTAACCAACGCACAGACTCAACAGCCCAGCATATTTAGCACGATGGGAACAAGTACAAAAAGACATAGAGAATACTGGTTCGTATCAGCTAACCGAGACGGAATTAGTATTCGGAGCTAAACTGGCATGGAGAAATGCAGCACGTTGTATTGGAAGAATTCAATGGGCGAAATTACAGGTAAGGTGAACTGCGAAAGCATTCGACGAACTGATTTGCGCGGTGGTTGACTAGAAGTAGGTAGGAACACATAACAAATTACAATCTGCCATCGTTGATCGCATCGCTGGTACGGATAGCGAAACGCTTGACAAGGGACTGCAACAACCGTCTTATTTATTATGAAAAAGGGCTAATCGATGTACCTACTGATAGTCTTTTAAATCCGAACACCGTATAACCCGCGTGAATAAAATATCACTACATTTCAGACCGAGTATAATTTATTAATATTGTGATAAATGTTGGCGAATATTAGGGATACCGGTACAAATATGTGATTTACTCATCTAGAATATATTAGAATGAAACTTTTCATTAATAACTCGTTAATGAATCGCTTTCAGTGTGTTTACCTGCTCGTAATGTTTACTCAAGTGAAAGATTTGCTGATTTTTTTCATCATTAATAATGCAACGAGTGTGAGAAAAGGAAATGAGTCGGACACAGAATTTGACTAAACGTGGATATAACTGTGTATGGTTTTCTTTTCACAGGTGTTCGACTGTCGAAGCGTTACCACAACTAGTAATATGTTCGAAGCTATTTGTAATCATATTAAATACAGTACCAACAAAGGAAATATAAGGTATTTGTAATGTAAATAACCTGCTGCCAGCTAATTTATTAGATTTGGATTGTGCTTAGTTAGTCGATTAAAGTGATTTATTTCGGCTTACCTTTGTCTCCGTCGAAGTATCTACAGCTGAATACTAGGTGGCCGTAGGCTAATGATGAAGGATAAACGTTAATATTTTCGCGAAAATTTCATTAAGAAACACACTTACAAATTGCTGCATTTTGCCATTTTCAAATTTTTCAAGAACTAACGTAACTAGGAAAAAATTCCCTTGAAATTACGTCACATTTTTTCGTGCAACTGCAAGGCATACAATATACTTCACGACGTGGTGTCAGTTTGAAGACTGTACAAATAATCGTAAAATTCGTTGTTTTTTCGCTAAATAACGAGACATAGAAAAAAGGTTTGGACTTTAAACTTCATTAAATAAACTTTGTGACTAGAAATAGTTTGATAATTTTCAAACGAAAGAAAAAAAAGAAGGAAAAATGATTTTACTGTAAAAGTTTTGGAAAAATCGATTTTATTGATTGATCATAAAAAATCGATTTTGATAAAAAATTTGAGATTCTCTGTCATTCTGTAAGAAGTCAATAGGTTCGCTAGTTCATAACTTTTTTAATTATTTTTATTTTTCTTCAATCAGAAAGATTTTGCTGAAATTGCGTCAATTCATGTTGAACATTATAATTACTAGAATCTAGTCTCACTTACCTTTCTTCTAATCTTTTACTGTTGTAAAATGATTATGAATACATTATTGAACGCTAACTCGACGTGAACAAAGTATCCTTATTCCAGATCCGCCATCACCATATTTGCTCAACGTACTGATGGAAAACATGACTTCCGTGTATGGAATCCGCAATTGTTATCTTACGCTGGTTATAAAAATCCAGACGGTACGATTACCGGTGATCCTGCTAATGTGGAATTTACAGAAGTACGTCTTCGATACGTTCATTACCATCTACCTTTTTATCGTCGATATTTTTCCATTTACAACATGAAATTGCGCTAGGTTTGTATGAAATTGGGTTGGAAATGCAAGAGAACCGATTTCGAAATTTTACCTTTAGTATTATCAGCGAACGGACATGATCCAGATTACTTCGATATTCCACCGGAATTGATACTGGAAGTCAACCTGAGTCATCCGTCGTAAGTGAACGCAAATACAAAGTATGTAGGTTTCATTAACATTACATCTCTTATCTAATTATGATCATTCTAACACCTAGATACGACTGGTTCGAAGATTTGGGCTACAAATGGTACTGTGTACCGGCCGTATCAAGCATGTTGTTCGACTGTGGTGGACTACAATTTACCGCTTGCCCATTCAACGGATGGTACATGTCTACTGAAATCGCTTGCAGAGATTTATGCGATCCTCATCGTTACAATATCACCGAGGTATCTTCAATTCATGCGTGATCACAATGAAACATAGATACTCGAAACTAATCCCTCGTGAAATTAATATAAACCTGCCTACCGCTAGTTCGCTAATGAGAGCATACGCAAGGGAAAACCATCATTATTAAACCGTTAATCGTTTTCTTTTATGCTGAAAAAGCTATACCTACGACGGTTTGAGAACTAGTGGATTTTTTCCCACGCAAACATATGCCGAGACGAGACGCGACGCACATAAAGTACACGTTGAAACGAAAAATAATAAAAAATATCCGCCCTTTTCATAAAAGTAAATAAAATTTCCAACTCATGTTCATTACACAATATCTAAGCTCGTATCATGATTTCCCTGTATAAAAATTTTAATTGAAAACCGAGAATAGCTTGGTAAACCCTTAAAGCTTTCAAAACACTTAATAGACCGTTTCATGGCAAATTTACGAACAAGCTAAAAAATTCACACGTATGTAATGCTTACACTTGTGACCTTAATTCGGACACTATATACCGAGTTCATTCTTCCGATAAACGAATTATTAGCTTTTTTTTTATATTACCTACATTCTTCTAAAAAAGAAACTTTTCTAACATCTCACGCGTCGTATTTTTCTCGCGCTACTTTGAAACAATTTAGATGGTATTTTACCCCCTATTTTTTCGGTGTTCTTTGTCGGTGTATTGAAAAATAAAACCTAAAATTTGTTTGATATTTTTCAGAGAGTAGCTCGTAAAATGGGTCTCGATACAAGATCAAATATGTCCTTATGGAAAGATAAAGCGATGGTAGAAGTGAACGTCTCCGTGTTACATAGTTTCCAAGTGTGTATATTTTTATAGGCCTAGCTATTAGGTTGTTTTTTTTTTTTGCTAGAGCGTTTATTCGATTTAGAAACCGTTTTGTTTGATAAATAAATCGTAAATTTTAGATGCAAAATATTACAATTATGGATCACCATACGGCGGCTGAATCATTTATGAAACACTACGAGAATGAACAAAGGGCCAGAAACGGATGTCCCGCCGATTGGGTATGGATTGTACCTCCGACGTCCGCCTCGATTACACCAGTTTTCCATCAAGAAATGTGTAACTACGTTTTACATCCATTCTACGATTATCAAGTAAACGCATCAATCGATCTCATTAATAATTGTAACGTCGTGTGAAGGATTCGTTAATCTCAACCGCGATTACTCGATTTATAGGAACCTGCTTGGAAAATCCACGAATGGAAAAAGAACAAAGCTAGTGGAAAAACAAACAAAATCCAAAGAAAGTTCCATTTCAAACAAATTGCAAGGTATTTTTAAGCTATTCTCGTCGTTCTGTCGAATACGTATAGGTACGTACGTAGGTAGGTACATTATTGAGTACACCACGACGTCTATAAATACGTACCTACTATTATACAGGTGTCCTTGAGTGTAATTTTGCAAGAGAGGTCGAGTTCTATTTCAATATTGCTTTCAACAAACTAAGTACAATAGAGTGTTGTCGAGTGTGAATCAATTTTTTTTTTTTCTGAAGCACTCATCCAGTATCGTGTGTGTACTGGTATTGATTCGAAGTCAGCGAGCTGGATTCGAAATTTACCAAACACGAATTAAAATAATGTGTTTTTCTTCGTCTTCTCGATAAATTCTCGCAGATTTATACGTACTCGAGGAGGACGTGGCGTCTCGAAATGTCACCTTATATCTTATTTCGAATTCTACGTGCACGTATTAATAAAGCATCAATTTCTATTTATTTCAGAGCTGTTAAATTCACGTCCAAACTTTTCGGACAAGCTTTATCTAAACGAATTAAGGCGACTATATTGTACGCGACCGAAACAGGAAAATCCGAAGCTTATGCTCAAAAATTAGGAGAAATATTCAGCCATGCTTTTCACTCGCAGGTCTTTATTATATTTAATTATAATTACGTCCCTTGAAGCCTATTTTAGCAAGTAGGTAGATTTATTTCGTGTGAGAAAGGGCTGGAATTTTCGATGGGAAATGTTGCAGCAAATAAGTACCTAAATCTAGAATTTTCAATTTTTAAAATTTCGAGATATTTTCATTTTTTTTTAGCAGTTTTCGATCGAATTTTCTCAAACTTGTAGGAATGTTAGATATTGTCAAGGGCTGTTTATGGAAATTTTTGAAAAAAGTTTTCAGCTTTTTTTCAAGGTCAAAGGGATATTTTGAGACAGCTGAATATTTTTTTCAAAAAAATCCCTAAATAGTCCATCCTTCCAACTTTGAGCAAATTCGGTTCGTAAAATGCCAAAAATGGAAATTTCAAAGTGAAATCCATTAAGAATGGCCAGGGGACAGGCAGCGGGGTTAGAACGCCGAGACCAACTTTCACCAGAAAAGTTCTTTTTAAAAGTATCTTTTCCTTCGAATTAATATTTCAGGTCGTACGAATGGACGAATACGATATGAGCAGTATCGAGCACGAGGCAGTTTTACTCGTCGTTACGTCGACTTTCGGAAACGGAGATCCTCCGGAAAACGGCCACGTAAGCGATAACTCAATCCTAAATACTCGTACGATTCGATTTAAATTTCAATAAAAAATGAATTTTCAATCGCAGTCGTTCGCTCAAAGTTTATATTCTTTGAAAATGGACCACCAAGAAACGAGAAACGGACCAGTTAAAGAAAACGCCGAATTCTGGTAACCACTCACATATACGTTTACGTATACGTAGACGGCTTCTTGGAACGCTATTGAGATCACTTCGTCTGTTCTCTTTTCCAAATGCCAACAGCTCTGCTTCATTCATCAAAGCGAACAGCCTACCAGAGCAGGCGATCACCGAGAAACAATACCAGTCGAGGAACTCGTTCGACGACGACATGTTCGGACCCCTGGGCAACGTTCGATTCGCTGTTTTCGCCTTGGGCTCGAGCGCGTATCCGAATTTCTGCGCTTTCGGCACCTACGTCGATAACCTGCTCGGTGAACTGGGCGGCGAACGATTGGTCAAGGTTACAAACGGAGACGAAATGTGCGGTCAGGAGACGGCGTTCAAGAAATGGGCAGCTGAAGTATTCAAGGTAATTGGGGCGATTCTTCGTAGTCATAAAACTTTCGTTATCGACTGATACTATCGAGTACTTGGATTTTAGGTCGCTTTGGAAACATTCTGCCTCGAAAACGAAGACGACACGTTGAATCAAATCGATCAAATGCTTCATGACGTGAAAATTTCCGCCTCCACTGTACGATTCCAAGACGCCAAAGAAGATACCCCCTTGAACGGTAGGTTCTGTGAGGCTTAACCCGGTCCAAGGATGATTCTAATCCTCCTCTCTGGGGTTCGATTTCAGGCTTGGCCAGTTGCCACAATCGTAAAATCACCAAAGCCGTTTTACTATCGAAGAAAGATCTTCACAAGGACGTCAAAACGGACCGAGCTACGTTACTGCTGGAGTTGGCCGTCGAAGGGGTGACGTACTCGCCCGGCGATCACGTCGGCGTCTTCCCTTGCAATCGAAAGGAATTGGTGGACGGAATTATCGCCCATTTGGAAGAAGCCGCTCCGGATAACATCGTCGAATTACAACTGCTGAAGGAAAAACAAACTTCAACAGGTAGCTAGGTCGACATTTCACGCGTCGAGGGTATTTTCATCCTTCATCCGAATCGTCTCCGATCGAATAAGTCGAATTTTCCATTTCGCGTCGCATAAGTTGCATATTTATTCGCCATTCCAAGGGGCTACAATTTTTCCGATTCGCTGTGGATGGATAAATGTTGCGGAAAATTTCACGTATTACGATTCAAAGTGACAGGAAACGAATTTAGAACCCTGCTCTGGCCTTCGTTCGCACTCCAGAACCGCTATAAAACACAATAGTCCATTTATCGGTGGAAAATTTCGAACTTTATTCATTTACGACGGTAGAAATATAATTATAACGAAGAGAAATCCGCGGAAAAGGGGCCGCAGAGCGACGAAGCGCCGAACTAGCGACAATAATAACATTTCATAAAGAAGCATACGTTGTACTCGACACTAAATGTCGCATGCAGCTGCGAAGAATCAACGAGACGAATACGACGACAAAAGGGATTACAACGCGTTAGAAATGATATTATATGAAAGAGTGTAAGGGTCGACAGAGGGAGGAGGGGACGAGGAGGATGAAAATGGTACATATCGACAGTCTACGGTTTAAAATCGCGTCTCGCCTTCAGCGCCAAAACGGTGTCTACTACTCTTGGTACGAGTAAAAATTTCCTTCCTTTTTGCAGGCGTCGAATATATCTGGATGGTTCACGAAAAACTCCCCGCTTGCTCATTACGTTCGCTGCTGACTAGATATTTAGATATAACAACACCGCCGTCTCCGAATTTATTACGTTTCTTCGCCACCCTGGCCACCGATCAGCAAGATAAAGATAAATTGACCACCCTCTCCTCGGTAAGTTCGGCGAAACGGTGGCATGGGTCGTAAATCAAACCGTCTCGCGAGGTATTCTCTCTATTTGAATGTACGTACGTACATAGTGCGATAACCATTTTGCTCTGTAATAGGATAACGTTGCATACGAAGACTGGAGACATTCGAAGTACCCTCATTTGTTAGACGTATTCCAGGAATTTCCATCGGTTAAGCCACCGGCTGCTTTGCTCGTATCTCAATTAACTTTATTGCAACCGCGATTTTACAGCATTTCGTCTTCGCCCATCATTTTCCCAAATCATATCCATCTAACTGTTGCTGTCGTAACTTATAATACTCAAGGTAAGAGTTCGTACGAGTAGGTGTACATATTTTGGTCGATGCGAAACTTTCGAACCTAAGACGATGCGTAATTGTTTGAATTGTTTTGGGAAAGAAAAATTATTTCGATGGGGTGGCAACGAGCGAGGAATGCATAGGTCGTGTAAACTTCTACGATTGGAATTTCGAAGTTGTTAGCACCAGATTGGTGGTTCAAAGGTTCTGGTATGGTGAGAGGATCATTTAGCTCTTGGTGGAATTTTGCCAATATTTTTACGTCATTTTGATTCGTCCAGGTGGACTATGATTTTAGAAAGTATCGCAGCGATTCTTCATCTTGTCTCCTTCTTGGCACTCTGGCAGATGGACTAGAGGGAGTTGTGGTTGTGCAGGTTTTTTTTTCATAATATTTTGACACTTTTTCGAGGCTTTATTGACCGTTTCATACCACTTGCAATTTTTCAAATTTTTGTCAGAGGTAGTGGGAAGAGGGGGGAGGGTACAGGTGCGACGGCTAATCCACCGAAAAATTGTATTTTTTTGGAAAAACAATTTTACAAAAATTTTATTTCAAATTTGGTTTCAATTTTTTTTCAAAATTTTTCGAATTAATTTTTTTGATTTTTTTCAAAAATCTTATTTCAAATTTTTTTGAATGAAAATTTGAATTTTTCTAAATTTTTGAATCTACTTTGAAAATTTACTTTTTCAATTTATCATTTTTTCGAAAACTGAATTTTTGATTCTCATTTTTTTCATTTTTTTATACATTGTCGTTTGATTGTTCAAATTTTTCATAAAAATCGCTTTTCATGCTCAATTTTTTTTTAATTTCACTATTTTTAAATTTTTAAAATTTTTTTACTTTCTTCCATTTTTTTAAATTTTTTTTTTTCAAAATGTCGATTATCTGACTTTTTTTTATTCAATTCTCTCATTTTTAATAAAATTCAATTTTTCTCATTTTTTTCATTTTTTTCTGAAATTTTTAAAAAATGTGACGTTTGATTTATTTTCAAAAAACGTTTGAATTTTTAAATAGAATTTTTTTATTTGAAGAATCAAATTTCTAATTTTTTGTAAAATATGATTTTTTTCAATTCAATTTTCCAGCTTCTTCAAAAAGAAATTCTAAATTTTTTTTAAAAAATTTAAAAATCAATTTTTCTTTTTTTTTTGATTTTTTCACGTTTTCAACTTTTTGAAAAATTTGATCTTAAAACAATTGAATTTTTGATTCTCATTTTTTTTTAATTCAATTTTTTCATTGTTTTCACGTTGTCTTTTAATTTTTCGAACAAAAATCGGGTTTTTATCATTTTTTCACAGGTATAATTTTCAATTTTTTTTCTCAGTTTGCCTATTTTCAATTTTTATTTTTCAAACTTGATTTCCAACTTTTTCAAAAACTTCGATTTTTTCAGGTTTTCAAATGTTTTGGAAAAATAATTTTTTCTATTTTTTCAAAAATCATTTATTTGATCCTCATGTTTTTTTTAATATGATTTTTAGTCATTTTCTTCCAAATCAAGTTTTTTCATTTTTTTTTTTCAAGAAAATCAATTATTTCATTTTTATTGATAAAATTTTTTGAAAAAATTCAATTTTCTCAATATTAATTTTTTTTTTTTTGAAAATTCATTTTTTGAATTTTAATTAATAATTTGTTTTTTTTTCTTTTTTTTTTCAAGAAAAACAAAATTCATTTCCCAAATGTTGTTGAAAAAGCCATCTAGGAACTGAATTCGTGAAGATGATAATTATTTTTACACTTTGATTGGGGAGGGGGGCGGGTGGATCGCTCACTATACGCTGTAAAATTCTCTTTAATCGAGACAGAACAAATGGCAGAAAAAGTTTGACAAAATTCCACTAGGCACTACGTGACCCTCTGGCCTCATGTCACACCATCAAGAGCTAGACGAGACCACTTTCTGTATGTACCTGTTTATGGGCGAAATTTCATCGAATTTTCATTCCCTTGCACACTCCTCCAATCTGGTCACATTTTTTTGAAGGAATGATTTGCTTAGTTCAAATGTTTGAAGTAATTTTTTGAAAAATTGAGTCAAAACCACGATCATGATAAAAAAAAAACGATTCCCAATTAATTACAATTTTTTTTCAAATTTAGATGGAAAAGGACCATTGCATTACGGAGTTTGCTCTAATTACTTGCAAGAAACAGCCGATAACGAAGAAGTGTACATATTCGTTAGAAGGTAAAACAAACGTGATTCAATATTCGTTTCTTTTTTCAAGGATTAATTAACCAAAATTTCGATCGATAGCGCACCTAATTTCCATCTACCTGCCGAAGTTTTCAAACCATTAATTTTAGTCGGACCTGGTACCGGTATAGCCCCATTCCGAAGCTTCTGGCAACACCGAGCAGCTCAACAGAAAATCCAAGGTACGTATACATACACGTGTACCTCCCCGAGGCACTAGCGGCGTATGCTGATTTCCACTAATTTCTCCATTTTTTCCGAATAAAAAAATTTAGCGATAGATAATCTCGGCAAAGTGATATTATTCTTCGGATGCCGTCTGAAATCGTTGGATTTGTACACGGAAGAGAAACAAAAAATGGTCGAAGAAGGAATTTTGAGCGAAACCCACCTCGCCTTGTCTAGAGAACCGAACGTACCGAAGGTAATAAAAAATATAAACCACTCGTACTACGTACATATTTCTACACGGGATGGAGAAAAAAAGAAAATCCATTATATACTGTTCTATATTTACACCGTGCAAAAATCGCATTCCAGGCGTACGTCCAAGATTTGATGAAAACCGAAGCGGAAAAACTTTACAAACAAATAGTCACCGAACGTGGCCACTTCTACGTATGCGGAGATTGTAAAATGGCCGAAGATGTGTATCAAACTTTACGTACCATTATTCAAGAAAAGAGTGGCATGACTTACGCACAAGCTGAAAGCTATCTGTTGCGAATGAGGGTCAGTTAAATCCGCTTTTCACTCGTAAACGCTTCGCTATTGTTTGGTTAAATGATACATTCTATCTGTGTAGCCTAAGCTTTCCTCTCGTCGTCTCTGCTATACCTGATTTATTATTTTCTTTCGTTTCGTTTTTTTTTTCGCAGGATGAAAACCGCTACCACGAAGATATCTTCGGTATTACTTTAAGAACGGCCGAGGTACATACGCAATCTCGAGAAACAGCCAGGATAAGAATGGCATCCGAATCAATTCCATAACAAATGCTTTCATTTTTTAATCGCATTGCGTGTGCGTTTAAAAAATATTAAATTGTATACTCTTTAAAATAAAGTAGTGGAAATAGTTTAGCATTGGGTTATTTTTATAAATGGGAAAAATTATTAAATTAATTAAGCAATAAAAGTGTATTCTATTTGACGTGCGTTTCATTTCCCATTTCGTCGGTTAGATTTTGCCTGGTAACGCTATCTATGGGGAAAATCCAGCAAAACAGGGTTCGGCCATGAATGGAGAATTTTCACGGTCTTTGTAGGTCATTGAACCTCGTTCACGTCTACCCTTATGGAAATAATTCGAATGGTAAAATACTTCGGCGAGTAATAGGGAGACTTTTTCTTTTTGTAAGCGATTCGTTAATTTTGAGAACCCATGAATTGGTGCTTTTGTTTGAGAAAAAAAATTTTCCGTCTACTCTTGAGTCTTGACAACCATAATGAAAATAGACTAGGAAAAAATCGAATCCAAACACCTTCAATTCTCAGCTTAGGCAAACCTTATTACACAGAAGTGTAAATTGCTGATACCCAAAAACAATAGGTGCCCACTGACAGCTTTCGGTGACCTCAGGTTCAGGACGACTTGAAAAAAAAAATCGAGAATGGGACTCACAAAGTCGAAACATGGCCCAAATTAAAGGAATGCATATTCTTTTCTAGCAAGATGGATAAACTTTATTGACATTTATTCAACGTGCGTACTCAACTCATGATAGTGGAAATACCATTAAAATTACTTTCATGTAGCTTAGAATAAACGTAGCGAAATAACGGTTTATGATAATCGTTCACGATACCTAAGGATCGCCCGAATAATGAAGAAATCGGCGCCACGACGATTACGTTCAATTCTTCAAGCTGTAAATCTTCAATGTCCTGTCCATACTGGTGGAAGCGATGTATTGAGCGTGACGTCCGAACCTGACTCCGGTTGCGGCTGCTGTATGATCGTTGAATACGGCCAACTCTTGCCATTGCTTGCACAAGAACACCCTGCGAAACGATCCGAAATAGAGATCAAAGTTACAGTGACGGGTCACGTCTCGCAAATCCGGTTTCGACTACGTACCTGACGTCTGTACCAGCGACAGCTAAATACGTTCCGCTTTGATCGAAACACAAGTCGCGAATTTCGTATCTTTTGTTGTTATCGTCGTCTAACGCTAGCGTTTTAAAGTTCTTCAATTTTCTCAAATCCCATAAACGTACGCAAGAGTCTTCGGCTGCTGTGGCCAAATAGTAACCGTTTTCAGAGAACGAAACCGCCGTTATGGGACCGGTATGTCCTGGAAAAGTAAACGACCACGTTCGAGTCACGTATTACTCTAATCTCGACGGTAAATATGAATTTGGATTTACAAACCTGGGAAATTAGCCACGTTCGATCGTTCTTTCAAGTCCCAAATTCTAATTTGCGAGTCCGAAGTTCCAGTACCGAAAATTAAACCGTCAGGATGGAACTGGGCTGTTGTCAGAGAAATTCCAATAGAAGCTTGATCCGCTACCTACACACGCGAGGTCATTTTCAATGAAACTCTTTCCACCAGCCACGTAGCAGAATCAAAGAATACAAACCTTCGTCAGTAATTTTCCAGTTCTAATATCGGAGAAGGCCCAGTGCTGATCGGTGGACGTAGACAAAACATAATCACCGGTTGGATGTAATGACAGACCAGTCACCGGAGCGTCGTGAGCTCTTAATAACTGAACTTGTTGCGATGCTCCAACGTTCCATACTCGAACGGTGGTATCTGGAGATGCTGTAACAACTACGTCCTACAAAAAAAAAATAGAAGACGAATGTCAATAAGATTAGATTTTGAAATTATTTCTCGAAAATCACATTCGTTCGAAAAATACCTCATCAGGGTGATATATAACTTTAGTGACTTTCTTCGTGTGACCTTTAAGAACAGCAATCACTTGTTCCATATCTTTATTAAATACCACCGCGTTTTTATCGCTGCCTCCGGTCAATATTTTACTCGTATCGGAAACTTGAATATCCAACGATAATATACCAGGAACGCTGGCGCTATGAAGACCCTAAAATAATCACAAAACATGAAATACTACCACGACGCGAATTAAATACGGTCAATTTCATCAGACACTTACAACGTGCGAAGCTTCGGTATGGAAGTTTTTGATACGTTCTTGCGAAGTGAGTTCTTCAGGTACATTCCTCCCTCTTCGTCTACGCTCCTGAGTCAGTATAGTAGCTTTGTCTTGTAGTTTTTGAATTACTTCGTCAGACATACCAGCTTGTTCCATAGGTTGATTGGGTACATTTGCAGCTTCCATAGCTATCGCCTATAAAATACACATCTCGTTTAATTCGAGTAGAAAAAGCGCGAATTAAAGCACTGACGATGCGTTTACCGGCTGAGGTATAGCTGTAGCGTTGGCAGCGATACCGGCTTGCGGTTTCAGCGTAACTAGAGCTTCCCGAGCGGCTGTAAGTTCCTTGGTCAGACGACCTATAACACGGCAAGCGGCATCGTGTTGGTACAGAGCGTGACTCAGCTCTTGACGAGCTATTTGCAACTGATGTCTTTGAGTAAAACTATGTAACATGATGGCATCCCATTCGTCTTGTAATTGCTTCAAAATTGCGGGGATACTGGTTGTCGTTGGAGCCTTGGGTTTGACTACAGGGTTTGCTGTGAACAAATAACACTGTGTTAGAAAAAATACCAGATTTACAACGGTTGAAAATATCATGTAGGTTACTTTTGATATCTATCAACTGTTCGATAGTCAATTCTTTCCCATTTATTGGATCCGTGCCGTTCTCTTGGAGGTATTTTTCAACTAATCTGCGTTCAAAGATACATCCAGATACCGGTGAGATCACTGGGTGCTCGGGAAGTTCGTTGGAAACTGCAACACATTGTGTTAGAAAGTCATCACATCGATTAGTCTAAGTAAGCGGTGTAAGTGTAAGCGTGTAACACGTTAAATATACTAGAACAGAAAGAAGATTAAGCTTACTGGCGCAAGTTAGAGACATTTTGAGCAGCAATCAAATCGAGCTTGAACGATGCGAGTGAGAGGTTTATTAAGTCGTCGATCTGTTATGTGAGGTTTCAACTGTGGAAAGACTTTTCACCATAATAATCTGGTCACAATATTATATTAATATAAACAATAGAATTACAGACAATTGAAGCACTCAAGTAAGTCTCAAATCAAACTGAAGTAACTGAACACTTGAGCAAAGACAACGACGAAAACGCTTTGAGCCGGGATGTAATCATTTTTTTAGGCGCTTTCTACACAATGCAACTAAAATATTTTGAAACCATATTTTATGACTTTGTGCTTGTGCACTTTGTGCAAGTGATTCAACTTCTATTTCAGTTTTTTCAATTCAGTTTTCTTTTAATTCAAAAAAAATCCTACACTTATCCTTGAATTTACTGAAATTTGCATAAACTTGTGTTGAAATTTCGAAAAAATCTCCTTACCAAGAAAATTAACTTTAATTTTAAAAAATGAAAATTTCGGGAATTCTCGACTTAGGGTAAAACTTAAAAGCCACCAGGAAATTTATTCCCCATAAAGTCAATAAATTTATCGGAATATTTTGATGGAATAAGAAAACCTCTCTTGCTGGCATGTATTTCGTCGTTTTTCGCATCGGTTTATCG